>WHYT01015396.1:322316-353613 GCA_009806455.1 Tetrax tetrax
TGTACTCTCCTCAGACATAGTTACTAGATGACATCTTCCATAATTTTAGACTCTGATGTCTATGACCAAGAGTCAGAAAACCTCAACAATAGCAACAAATATCTTTTTGTCCATGCTATTCTATCTCCTAACATCATGGAAAATACATTAAATCGATAATTACATGTATTTTCTTTTTGAACTACTAGGGCAATGGTTTTAGTAGGTTTTTGTTGGCCAATAGAGTAAGTGGCACCAAGGAAGTGGTTTGGGTGGAATACTCTACCTGTCCAGAGTGCCAGCAGCTTTCTCCTGGGGATATCAGGAGGGTTTTCCAGTGAGAAGACATTGAGAGTGCTCAGCTCTCTACCAGACCTGTCATTAGTTCAGAGAAATGTATCACATATTTGAAATCTCACACCTAAAAAAGATACTGACAGGCAGCAGAAGTTTCCGATAGGAGCAATGGGACCTCAATGTCTTGTCCATGTCTTCGCTGTTCTAAAAAGAAAAGGAAAAAAAAAATCACCACCATTCTGCAAGAACTATTAATGTATATTGTGTATGAATGTATATACAACTAAACTTTTAAAATTTCTCGGATGTTTAAATCTGTTTTTATCCTTAGAGATTTTCAGGAAAATGCACTTTTGCTTTCACATAGTGGAGCTAAATGTTTGCTAGGGAAGAAACTTACAGGTCATCTAAAAACAATTCCTGATTAAAAACTGCTTTAGTTATGGAAGAATTAAGATAATTCTCTACACTAAACTAAAAACAAAAAAAAATATATTACAGAAAAAGGGCAGACCTCTTTCTATTGCAAAGAGTAATGCAACAGATGAAAGAAGTGAACAAATTCCTTTTTGCCTCAGTCTTCACTGGCAAGGACTCTAACCACATCACCCAAGTCACAGAAGGCAAAAGCAGACACTGGGTGAATGAAGAACTGCCCACCATAGAAGATCAGGTTCGAGATCATCTAAGGAACCTGAAGGTGCACAAGTTTATGGGACCTGATGAGATGCATACAGGTCCCGAGGGAACTGGCAGATCAAGTTGTCCACCATATTTGAGAAGTCATGGCAGTCCAGTGAAGTTCCCACTGACTGGAAAGGGGAAACATAACCCCTATTTTTTCAAAAGGGAAACAAGGAATATCCGAGGAACCACAGACTGGTCAGTCTCACCTCTGTGCCTGGCAAGGGATCCTCCTGGAAACCATGCTAAGGCACATGGAATATAAGGAAGTGAATGGTGACAGCCAAGATAGTCTCACTAAGACAAATCATGCATAACCAATTTGGTGGCCTTCTATGACAGGTTTACAGCATTGGTGGACAAAGGACAAGCAACTGACATCATCTACCTGGACTTGTGCAAAACGTTTGAGACTGTCCTGCATTACATCGTTGTCTCTAAATTGGAGAGACAGATTTGAAGGACAGACGAGTCAGTGGATAAGGAATTGGCTGGATGGCCGCACTCAAAGAGTTATGATCAATGGCTTGATGTTCAAGTGGAGACTGATGACAAGTGGCGTTCCTCAGGCATCGGTATTGGGGCCAGCGCTGTTTAACATCTTAACATCCATGGCAACATGGACAGCGGGATAGAGTGCACCCTCAGCAAGTTCGCCAGTGACACCAAGCTGTGTGGTGCTGTCAACATGGAGGGAAGGGATGCCATCCAGAGAGACCTTGACAGGCTGGAGAGGTGGGTCCATGCAAACCTTATGAAGTTCAACGAGGCCAAGTGCAAGGTCCTGCACATGGGTCAGGGCAATCCCAAGCACAAATGCAGGCTGAGCAGAGAACGGATCAAGAACAGCCCTGAGGAGAAGAACTTGAGGGTATTGGTGGATGAGAACCTCAACATGAGCCAGTAATGTGTGCTTGCAGCCCAGAAAGCTAATCACATCCTGGGCTGCATCAAGAGGACTGTGGCCAGCAGGTCAAAGGAGGTGATTCCCCCCCTCTATTCTGCTTTCATGAGACACCACCCAGAGTACTGTCTCCAGCTCTGGAGCCCCCAACAGTAGAAAGACATGGACCTTTTAGAGTGAATCCCAAGAAGGGTCACAAAGATGATCAGAGGGCTGGAGCACCTCACCTGTGAGGACAAACTGAGAGAATTGGGGCTGTTCAGCCTGGAGAAGAGAAAGCTCTGAGAAGACCTTATGGTGGTCTTCCAGCATCTAAAGGGGCTTATAAGAAACATGGGGAGAAATTCTTTAGCAGGGTCTGTTGTGATAGGACAAGGGGTAATGGTTTTAAAATAGAAGGAGGTAGATTTAGACTGGATATAAGGAAAAAATTTTTTTAGAATGAAGGTGGTGGAACGCTGGAACAGGTGGCCCAGAGAGGTGGTGGATTCCCCATCCCTGGAAACATTCAAGGCCAGGGCGGGGCTCTGAGCAAACTGATCTAATTGGAGATGTCCCTGCTCCTTGCAGGGGGGTTGGACTAGATGGCCTTTAAAGGTCTCTCCCAACACAAAATAGTCTATGATTCTATGACAATGAATTCTGAACTCAAGGCTGTAGTTTTCAAGTACTTTTACCCAGTGTCTGAGTGTATATAGTCACATGACGCTTAAATTGCAGCTCACTCGCAGGGATGGAATCACTATTGTGCGACAGCTCAGTGTTGGCCCCTTGAGAGACACGAATTTCTGTGTAAGTGGGACTGAATGTTCAGGGGTCAGGGCTGTGTGTTGGTGTTGTCCACATATCTAGCAGCTGGTATTGTAAAACTTTAGAGCAGTGTTTCTTGAAAATACTAAACAGACATACTGGTAGCCAGTATTGAGCCTGTGGCTATAGTGCTTCAGGCTATAATCTTGTCAGCTTTTATAAGATAAGTTGGGTCAGGTAGGGTCAGCACTTGGATTGGTAACTCTAAGGAAAGGCAGTAGCTACAGGAAGTGTCTAAGGCAATAAAATAGATGCAACTGTTTTCCCTGAGCCTTTTCTAATACCCCAATGAAGGTGTAACACCCAGCTGTGACACGAGAGCAAGATCCTCACCCTCTGCAGTCATCAAGTGCCTCATTTTCAAAGAGGTCTTCCCCTGACCTGGCGTGGAGGTCTGCGGTACAGTAAACAGGAGATCACAGAACTCAGGTACCACTTGCACGTGTGCGTGGTCTTGTTCGAACGGCTTGTAAATGCATGGCCCCAGCACGTTTCATCAGGAAGGGGGTACAGGTGAATGACATTTCTGACATCTCTGGGGATACTGGCAGCTCCAGTATTGGAGTTTTGGCTGTGTTTATAAAACAAAAGACAAGTTTATCGAGCCAAGACCTTGCACATCAACTTTCAGTCTTACACATTTCTATAGGAAGTATAGAAGGGCTGATAATGAAACCCTTGTCCAATGGTCTATATTGACAAGAATTTTAAATTGTAAGTTAAGCAATTTCTCCTCTAAAGTTCAAACAATAAATAAAATTCTATGTGAAAAATGGAGCCCTTTATTCTTTTGTCAAAATCTGATCAGAGTAAACTACAGATGTTAAAAGGCATCGTAGTTCAAAGTGTTATAAAGAATCTTATGGGGTTTGTATGAAGAAAAGAGATTTAGAGAATAATATGGATTTATCACATAAATCAGTGGTACATCTTCACTTTCAATACTGTCTTCAAATTTGGTCACCTCATCCCTGAAAAAAGAAAGTAGAAGTAGAACAAGTCCAGAGAATGGCAATAAAAATTACAGAAGTCAAAAGAATGGGAAATTTCTTGAGAAAAGACAAAGAACATAAGCACCAGTCTGTCTCTCGCTGAAGATTCACTCTCATGGAGTGAATGCAAATCATACTGAACCCTCTCCACAAACTTTGAACAATCACTGTTGCCTACGATAATCTAGAAGATGTCCTAGGACCCTAGCAGTTCTTCTTGAAGGCTTCAGGCCCTTGCATGAAACAGACATTGCAGATATTTTCCTCAGTGCACCTTGTTCTCTTAGAGGACTTTCAGCCACTGGAGGCCAACGCAACCTAAGGACAGTGGACGGGACGCAGAGCTGCATATTAACAACACCCTTTTTTGCTTTGCTGACTGTATCCTAAAATGATTTTTTGGTCTCAGTTTTAGAAACTTCACATTTTCACACCTTTCTTTCAAACTTTGGATGAGTTTTTCAGAAAAGCATAGGTGATTCAGAGGTACAAATCCATTGACTTGCCTGTCAATCTTTTCTGTTAAATCACACAGCTCCCTCAAAAATATGTCATTTGTCTATTCAAATAAGTCTCAGCCCTGAAGGACTTGCAGTCTCCCTTACATTGTGCGATGAGATTCCCAGGCTTTGTCCAAGCTCTACTTAAGCATGACTATAATATAAATAACATTTCATCCTCATGATCTTCCAACCTAATTAGCAGCAAAGGGAAAAAAAACTTTCCTATCCTGCAAGGTGAAACGAAGAGGTAACAAATTTCAAACGGATAAGAGGTATTGCTTTTCCAAACAATGTACAGTTAATTAATGGAACTTGCTGCTGCACAGATAGTACTGAGAGAAATAGCATCCTATTTGTAAATGAGGAAGTATTTTTAGGAATAAAAGCGAATCTTCACACAAAGTTCAGGTTGGGTTAAATGTCCCTGCTTCTTGCAGGGGGGTTGGACTAGATGACCTTTGAAGGTCCCTTCCAACTCTAACCATTCTATGATTCTATGATTCTATGCAGAAGATCAGATTAGATGACGATAACGGTTGCTCCTAGCCTTAAAAAAATCAGTGAAAGTTTTACTAGCTGGTGTTAGGTAATAATGTCTAATCATCCCAGCAGTTCTTGGCATATGCAAGTCAATAGGCAGGATCAGGAAGGCATCTTCATCCCTGATAAACTGTTATATCGTTAAACATGCAGTGAGAAGGAAGAGTCTCCTTCCATATTGTCTCATATTGGCCTTTGTCAAAGTCACGATATCTGAGGATTGACCAATGCCAGTGACCACTAAGGAGCAGCCAGAAGGAAGTCCCATGACTCTCAAAGTGCAGAGTGTCACTGAACATCTACATATGGGAAGTGAAGGGCTGTCTGACCTACTGATGGACTATCAGGGTATGTATGGATTCCTTCAGAGGATCAGGAAAGACTAGGGGGCTTTTCAAACCTGGGGCTGTTCACCTGTCTTACTAGAGCTGGACAACTCCCTCCTGCTCCAATGTTGTGTGGGAATGCTGGAGGCAGCAGTGATATTCATGCTAGTATGGTCTGTCTTATAGCTCTGTAGATTAGGAAAAAGCAGACCAAGATTAATAAGGTCTTGGGCAAAAGAGGTTTCGAGGAAAGTGAGGATATCAAAGGCTCAGTGGCTATGACAACTTTTATCTTTTGATCTATGTGACAGCACACCCTGGAATCCTAGTGTTCCACCACCCAGACTTCAGAGTGTCTCCAGTCCCTTCCTAAATCAAGACACACCCACAGGAGCCTAAAGTGACATAAGACTCATCCTCAACTGCCCATGGCTGAATTGTACAGCTGAACTTCAGAAGTAGGACAATGTTCCCTAAGGGCAGCTGTTAGCTGTAGTACGTCTGGTGCTCTTTTCTACTTCAGATAACGTCAGATAGGGGCAGAGTCCCGGAGATCTCATTTGTCCTGAAAAATGTTACCTTATTTTGGTGATGCATGATGGATATCTGGTTCACCTCTGAACTGTTAAAAAGATGATAATGTTAACAAGGTACCAAGAGAATAGAGGCCCTTTTTTTTCCATGGTTGAGCTTACCTAGAACTTCAGTCATCTTACAGGCCCCACAAAAAAACCAAGGAGGATGTCTTCAGCAAAGAGCAGTTCTGGAGCCTTTTCAGTTATGGGAAGTTGATTCAGCCTTGTGGGTTGAAAAAGTTATCTACTGGTAGAAAAAAAGAAAAGGAAAAAAAAGATTAAAAGAAGCAGGTCAGCTCCTTACACCAGCAGTTTTACACCAGCAATCTGTATTTTCATATAAAGACAGAGCATATACATAAAGTAAGCACAAAATGTACATGCAGTTGTGATTCCAGAATGTTTGTAATGGCAAGTTAGATCATAAATTATTTCTTTTGGGGGCAGAAAGTGCAGAGGAAAAAAATGCATATTATTCATTAAAATGATTGTCCTGTTCGCTTGTATACCTCTGCAATTTATTCCGTAACAGCTTTTTACTTCAAAGAAAGCACTAGCTAATGACATCTCAAACTTTAAAAAATCCACTTATTCACAATCCTGTCCCTGAGGGAATTCCTGCATGTTATCAGAAATTTTTCCAAAGATCATTAACAGATATTACAAACCAATTGAAACTGAGTATTTTCTTTGCAAATTACTTTTAACTTTAGAGCTATTGAAAAAAGACATTGAGTGATTTAATTTACTTAATCTGTCTACAGATTGCAGTTATGTGCATATCCTGTGATTGCATTTCCAACAAAAAGCATATATAACTATCCCTAATAGAGATATTTTTCTAAATTATCGTACAAGATCAGTAAGATCTCTGAAGATATTAATGTTTACTTTTTCATTTAGAAAATTGTGCTCAAGAAGGAAATGGGCGCCTTTGTTCTGTTGTTATCTTAGAAATAATAACACACCATAATACTTATTTTACCTGCTATTTTAATTAAAACTCCAATAATCATCACGTCTGTATATCCTTTGAGGATATGTTCTACTGATTTTTCTGAAAAATCACTGTATTTTCATTAGGCTGCGAAGCCAATATTTTAGAAACACCTTACGCAGCAATGAGTATACCAAATAAGATCCTCTTTCTTATGCCAATCCAAAACAGCTAAGTGTAGAGCAAGTTAATTCAGCAGAGGAAGGCTGGAGAAGATACCTTATTCTCCACCTTCCTGTCTTAAACTCCTCCCAGAGAACCTTATGCATATCAGCACCACTTCTGCATGAAGTATGGAAAATATCTTCCCCCATGAATATTTAGTCTGTAGCTTCCTGCCTAGGGTTCCTGCTCTCTTTGCAGATAAGAGATAAGTGCTTGAACCTCCTGAGGCTCAGGTGGACATCAAAGGTATTTACTCTTAATGATGGTGAAGACAGCTGCTGTACTTTGTGTACTGCTCAGTCCCAATCGCGTGTTACACGTGCTTTGCGAGGTCACTCTTTGAAGAGATGTGGAAAAAGCAATGAGTGGTTTGAGAAGTTGAGTCGGGGTTAGCTGCTGAGATGTTCAGTTCAGCTGAGCTGGTGACTGCCTGGCCAAGAGACATGAGCAGAAGAAGGATTTTGGATATCTCAAGATCTTTATTAGCAAAAATATGTGTGATGAACTTAGGATGATCAGAGGGCTGGAACACCTCTCCTATGGGGACAGGCTGAGAGAGTTGGGGCTCTTCAGCCTGGAGAAGAAAAAGCTCTGGGGAGACATTATAGCAGCATTTCAGTACCTAAAAGGGGCTTATGAGAAACACGGGAGAAACTCTTCAGCAGGGCCTGTTATGGAAGGACGAGGGGTAATGGTTTTAAAATAGAGGGAGGTAGATTTAGATTGGATATAAGGAAAGTTATATACAATGAGGGTGGTGAAACACCGGAACAGATTGCCCAGAGAGGTGGTGGATGCCCCATCCCTGGAAATATTCAAGGCCAGTTTAGATGGGGCTCTGAGCAACCTGATCTAGTCGGAGATGTCTCTTGTCCTTGCAGAATGTTTGGACTAGATGGCTTTTAAAGGTCCCTTCCAACTCAAACCATTCTGATTCTAGGAGGGGTATGGATTGGGATCCTGGACTTGGACATCTATATCCCCCACAAGTGTCAGTCATCTCCTTTTGGTTTCAAAAAAGAGGGATGTAGATTTAGATTAGATATTAGGAAAAAAATATTTTACACTGAGGGTTGTAAAACACTGGAACAGGTTGCCCGGAGAGGTAGTAGATGCCCCATCTCTCCATTCAAGGCCAGGTTGGACTGGGCCCTGAGCAACCTGATCTGGTTGGAGATGTCCCTGCTCCTTGCAGGTGTGTTGGACAAGATGACCTTTGAAGGTCCCTTCCAACCCTAACGATTCTACGATTCTATGATTTTGTGGCTTTGGACCAAGAGATGGCTATTCAGAGAAGGACCGAGATTCATCATAGCAAATAGGTGCCTAAGTATCTTTTCCCATCTTGCTTAAAATGGTGGAAAAAGTGCATGGAAAGAGTGACCGAGGATCTGTTGCTAGTGGTTGCTATTGCACCTTCCTCAGATATTCTGCATTTCCCATCAGCCATGTCAGAGGCCTGGGATGAGCCTAAAGATGTTTCCATTTCCAGTACTATTTAACTCTCTCTCTTCTGTTGATTTGTTTTCCTGGGTTACAACAAAAAGATCTTACAGTGAAAATAAAATTTTCCCCAGTGCACCAAAAAGCATGGGGTTAGGCAACTCGAGACAATTTTGAAACCGTGTCAGTAGCTGGTGAAGGCTGAAAATATTACTCCCTGAACTGCATGAGGTCCAGGTTTGTCCTGTGAATGCTCAGAGACCAGAAATCTTTATAAAGGTCCCATACTGTTTACTTGGCAGCTTGTTCCTTTCCACCATCCCCCAGTGGCAGGTGGGCACAAGAAAGGAGACAGGATAGCTGTTACTGAGCAAGGAGCATCTGCACTGGTTATTGGCTGGGATTTAATCTACAATGCACCCAGATAAATGCGAAGAGAGGATGGTACATTCTTCCTTTCTCCTAGTAAAGGTGCAGTCTTTCAAATTTGTCATGTTTTTACTCTTCATTCACCCACACAACCTGCTCAAGACACTTCTCTAGTTGTGGTCCAAACTCCTAATTTACAAACATAATAATGCTGCACATGTCAGTAGCTGCCACTGTCAAATCCGACAAGGTTTTGGGATCCTCTCTCTTTAGAGGTGTCTCTCCCACCCTTCTGTCACACATGTGCAACTGGCGTTACAGTGTCAGCTCAGATGATGCACACATAACCATAGAAAGTTGGAGCCCAAATACATTTTCCAGTGGCTTTCACACTAGCAGTGCAGTCTTTCCTGCATACCCAGCTCCAGGAATGAGTTAGTTCAGCCCTGGAGCATCCTCCCTCTCTTCTCTCTCTGCCTTCCTCTGTCCTATCATAGAATTGTAGAATCGTAGAATGGTTAGGGTTGGAAGGGACCTTTAAAGGCCATCCAGCCCGACCCCCCTGCAAGGAGCAGGGACACCTCCAACTGGATCAGGTTGCTCAGAGCCTCATCCAACCTGGCCTTGAATGTTTCCAGGAATAGGGCATCCACCACTTCTCTGGGCAACCTGTTCCAGTGTTTCATCATGTTGCCTGTATTTTAGTACAACTGGCCACCCCAAGCTCTGGGGCTCTTTCTACATGGGGACTGGCAGCAAAAGCCATCACTGTGCCTCCATCAGGGGTGACCTGGACTTTCCACCTGCTGGTGTCATGCACTGCGCCGTCAGCTGCCAAGCTGGCATGGCTCCACTGGCCATGGCAGCTGAGTTCCCCTGTTGTCACTCAATCTGGGGCATCTCCGCGGAGTCTGATAACTCATCTGCTAATTAATGCCAGTTGTGATCATTGGTCAGATCCTCAACTGGGATAAATTGACATGGTTCCATTTAAGCCTGTGACAATTAGCGGCAGCTTAGAGCTGACCCGGTGGTTTTCTTTATAATGTGGATGTGTCTTGTTGAAAGTGAATAAAATGCACCAACTAATTGCATATAAACTACCAAACAATCAGAAAATTAAATGATTGTCAGTAACTCCCAGCCCGGGCCAAATTACAATGGTGACAAAGACGTGATAGCCCCATATATGCTAACAACTCTCTGAGCTATCCAAGCTCCTTGTAATAAAAATAATTAATAATAATAGACGTGCTTCTGGATACATTCACCTTTCTGTAAGGAAAGCCTAATGAGTCTGTATTTTTAAAAAGAGACGACCAGGAAATTCAAATGTTATTCTATTAACTTGTAGGCATAGTGTTTTACATTTTAACAATTGAACGGATCAGATCTATTCTTGAATTCAATTTTTACATCTTACAAGCAAGACTAGTAAGTGAAAAGGAACAGCCTAAGAACTTTCTCGGGATTCTTTTTCTGCCGTTTGTCAAAATTTCATTTTGATCAATACCTCCACCGTGTTAGGTCGTATCACCAGTCCTTTCAACCACAGTGACCAGAGCTGTAGCAGGTAGTAAATCCTCACCAGAGGAAAGTAAGGCACTCCTGGAAATAAAGCAAAAGTTTGATAGGTCGTGTCAAAAGGAACTGCTGTTGTTATTATAATTTATTATTTGTTAAGCACTGACAATGTGCTCAGTTCTGCTGATTAAGTTCTTCTGAGCAAGTTCTACTGATTAGCTTCTAAGGACAACACACTGTACTACAAAGAAGATATGTGACAGCTATCAAGACTTTCGCTTTCAAGGCTCACTTAGCAAAACAATTACATGCCAGTTATGCAGGTTTTATGGAAAAAAAAGAGAGAAAATGCATAAACTGAGTAAATATCATGACTTTTGTGTTCACTAATTTTCCTACTCCAGATCTCTCACTTCAGTACCATCTGACAACCTCAAAGTTACACTGAGATTTGGGGAAGATCTAAAGCCTCATCCCTGCTTATATTCAGTTTTAAGCACCATGCTGTATTAAAGGTAAGCAAGCAGGCTGTATTGTTAGGATCTGTCTTTGGATTTGGAACTTACTCCCCAGGGAGGGCAGAGATGGCTGAATGGGGCCAGACAGCTAAAAATTTGAGCACCTCCAGACTCACACGCACATTTCCTTCACTCCACAACACAGATGGAACAGAGTTAGCCAGTGCTCCACTCGTTGGCGGTGACCTGACCTTAGAAAGACTTCTGGGCGTGCAGGTGCCAAAAAGAAGCATCTTTTTTATCCTTGCTAGGCTGTCAGGGCTGCTCTCCCTAGGCGACCTCTTGTTTAGCCTCTCCACCCTGAGCTACAGACACATTTTTGCAGGGCATCTAGGAGTCAGGATACTGGGTTTGTGCTACTCTAGAGCCACTGCAGCAATTCCTGAGAGACCAGGTGAACTTTGCACCTGTTTTGCACCTAATTTGGCATATAAAGGAGTCACAGATTCTTCCTGCACCCTTACCCTCAGATCATTTATGTCCAGTTTACCTCCAGGTTGGCAGATTCCCCAAAATAGGCATTTGATGGCAAAATAATGTGTATGTGTCTGTGTGTACACGGCAGGGGACAGGGCTGGGGACTGCTCTAAGAACCGCTGGCCAAATTTGTGTATCAGGAGGGTGCCAAAGAGGCATTGTCCCTTGCCCTGACCAGGCAACACCTAGGCTTTCTAACCGCAGCGCTGCCAGAGCTCCAGCTGTGCAGATGTTCTTAGAAGAAAAATTTCCTTTTGTCTACTGCTGTCCTCTAGCCTGCACACTTCTCTAAATCCTGCCAGTACTTTTTTTTTTTGTGTGTGTGTAACCGACAGAGAGAAGCGAGTTCTTATATAAATCCTTTGTGTGAAGATCAAACTGCGTGCATGTAGAACTATTTTTTTTTTTTTAGGGGAAAATCTGCCCTAAAATAATCATTCCATGTTATCCCCGCAGAGCTTCTGTGCTGCCTTTTAAAATGCATCCAAGGCCACCCTCAAGGCCAGACTCAACAGTGGTGGACAGTGGGCTGCAGCTGAAGTCTCCGTGCACGCGGTGCAGGCAGAATATGGGCAGCCCAGGGCAGGATCAGGGTCAGGGGCAAGGCAGCTGGAAGGGGCCGTAATGTGAGTTGCTCCTTGCAGACAATACCAGCCTTTGTACGGATATAGAAACTTGTGGGGCAACACAGGAGCCAGGCTGGGGCATGTGAAGAAGGTGTTTCTTTACCTAGCCAGCTTGGACTCCCCAAGCATCCAGCTGGCAGAGCCCAAGGTTTCAGTCAAATCTTGTAAGTTAACATGAGTTTGCTAATAGACCAAGGAGCAGAGGATTTGGTTGAGAACATAGCGTTTCATTCATAAACTCAGAAACCCTTGTAATGGAGAGGAGAACCAGCAAAAATTATCAACTGATTAGTATACTACTGGGAAATTCTTTAAAAAAATAGTCTAAAGAAGAAAGCCCCCAAACAGTAGCAGAACAGCAGTTTTAGGATCAAGTTCTATCTGGCTTGCTGTTTGTTCAACAATGTGATTACCAGCTAGAAAAATGACCAGGTATTAGGGATAGTGAAGCCCCCATGTGTGACGCCATGTGCACGACTCTCTGTAGCAGCATATATTTGGGAAAGTTTCCCTCTCGCCCTCTTTCACTCTTTCTGTTCCTCTTTCTCTCTTCTTGTGCTCCCAATTTGCTTGAATGCAATACAGTTGGGGTTTTACAGCCAGCGCTAATTTTCCCAGAAGGCACAGCTCTTAAAAAGAAGCACAAATTCTTTTACTCAGGATCGTAAAAATGGACTTGCACTCCAGTGCAACCATCTAAAAGCAGATGAAGCAATTCCATTAAAATAAAAACATTCTACCTGTGCCCATCCTCCAGCAAAGTTTCAGCCAAAGCCGGAACTAAACCCTAATCTAGCCTTTATTAAAGTGGAGGAAGATCAACTTCCTTTTATTCCTCCATTCATTTTCTGCCTCTGTGATTTTCTGAATTTCAGGCAAGCCCATGACCAAGAGCTGCAGGGCCAAAAGGGGCTGGATGTGCCATATTCCTGGCCCAAAATGAAGCAGGAAATACTAAACATCTTGCATGGAAGGCTGTTCTCATCAGGTTTATAGCTCAGCTTTTTCCATCAAAAGCAGTGAGGATGGTACAGACAGAGTTCAGAAATGCATCCAAGCATATGGGAGTATATCTACACTAATCCTCCTTTTGAGCTTCATCCAGCACTAAATCAGAGCCACACCGGAGAGAGGGATAATGCAATAACTTGTTGAAAAAACATGGCTCCTCTCTATTAGGATGGGGAAAATTAAACAATGTGACTCAGTTTTCTCCTTACAAGTGGAGGAATGTTAACAGCACAAAGCATGGCAGAGACTGGAAAAACCAAAAGCCAGGTACCACCTTAACTTGCCTGCCCTGTGGCCATACGTCCCCACACACAGCAGGCTACATGTGCAGGACAGTCACCCACCACTGGGACAGCACCATCAGACTTGGAAGAGTAACAGGATAACTGCATAAATGGTACAACTCACCTAGGAGGCCGTGAAAACACCTTTTTGCAGGATTAACTCACGCTGTGACTGCAGCCACCGCCCCAAGACATTCCCTGAAAGCATCGCTGCCAGAGTTCAGGGGAAGAAGGGGTGCGGGGCTTTATTTTCCCAGTCGGAACACAGGGCGCTCTGTCTGAGGGAGGAAAAGGGCTTTGCTGAGCTCATCGGAGGACAAGAGGGCCCTATGGCCGTGGCGAGGCCCGAAGGGTGTGCCGTCGGTGCTGGCACGGATGTGGGAGCAGAACAAACAGAGCGGTGACACCCTGCTCCCCATCATGGGCTTTGGCTTCACCTACAGAAATCAAAAGCAACAGAAATAGCTGTGAGATGAGATCTACACCAAGTGCTTGAGATGCTCCAGCAGCAGTAGCACATGCTGACCAGGGCTTGAGCCCTTCATCGCTTTTTGCCTATGCCCAAAGCAAAAAAAAAGAGATTTTTCTAACAAGTGTGGCAGTGCTCTGCAAGACATGAATGCTGCTCCCTGGACCTTGGGCAGGGGACAGAAAGAAAGATTTTCAACAGAGCTTGCTGCGGGGGTGCTGATCGGTTAGGGAGCTTAAAAAGAGCTGTCAGCTGGCAAAATGACGTGGGTAGTTAGGGATACAAGTTAAGAGAAGGTTTGCCTAACTAACTAGCAACAGGAATAAATAAATACAGCTCCACACACACAAGCACATACAGGTGCAGAGCCAAACTGCCACTCAGGCAAACAGCCTATTGTTTCCACACATAAAAATCCTCAAATTTCTTGATCACATTTATTGCCTTTTCCTGATTAAAAGTGGAAGAAATCATACTGATCTCTTTTCTTAAAGAAAGAAATCAGTATAAGACCGGGTGGAAAACCCTCTAAAACATCTAGTTTTTCAAAATTACTGACCAGAATCTCATCTGGCATAACTCAGCCTCACTATGTTGATGTCTACAAAGCAGAGCATCTTTACCCCAGCTTAAGATCTGCCCCCATATGCTGTTTCTTTAGAACAACTTGTCTTTCCCCTTTTATTTCACAATATGCATCTGGTTTAAGGTGACTTTTCCTTTCCCAGCATATGGAGCTGCATGATTATGACGATTTACATTTATTTTAAATCGCAGCCCATTAAATGGAAAAATAAATGGTAATATGTTGATATGGTTTACTTCTGAATGAATTATTGATATGAATGAGTAGTTGCAGCTATCATAATTACTGTTTATTAAATAAATATATTTTGAATTAGAGACCTCTGATTAAGAAATCACTTTTTTGTCTGAAAATTGTTTCCCTGCTGCTAGTATAAAAAAACCCCTCGCATTACTCTAAATAATTAAAAAAAAAAGGTTGGTGAAATGATCCTATTTTTTATCTTTTCCTTTGCTCTGTGAACTTGGCAGCGCTTTGTGCATATTTCCTTTCACTGCTGCTCTCCTCTAATCAGTTAAGCGAGGCTCTTTCCCCTCTGTTATTTGTGCAGATCTGTCACATCACACCTAGAGACACAAAAAAAAACCATTTTAAATAGGAAAATGAGAAACACAAAAAACTAAAGGATTGAGGATCAGATACTTGAAACTCCTCTCAACATTTTCTTTCAAGCTGAGCACGTTTCACATTAATGGTGTCTCTTTAACATAAATAATGATCTAATGAAATAAATATGAAATTGAAAGAATCATGAAAAGAATTTTACATTTAAGAATGCCATCTGTGTAACACTTACCCTAACAATGAAATCATTTCAGCGCCAAAACAGCTCACTCCACTTCCAGCACAAGTTACAGGCGAGTCTAACGGCTTTGCAGAACAGCGTCAAAGTCTCCGTTCATTGGCAGAAGGAACACCTGGCCTCAAACGTGCAGTGTCCCACACAGACAATGAATCTCGCAGGAGAGTTTTGAGCTAGCCCCTGCTAATGCTTCCGCCTCGAGTCATCACAAATTTTTCATGCGGCTGCCGATTTTTGTCACAAGGAAATTCAAATATCAGAGGAGAAAATTTTGCAAGTCAGCATGAGGGTACCGTGACAGCTACTACACTGACCCACCATCTTCCCACTGCACAAAACTGTCCTGCCATCCAGAGTCAGCTTTATCTGGCTGAAGAGCACAGGACTTGGAAATGACAAATATACCTGCAGGGAGAAAAGTTCTACCCCTAAGTCTACCACTTAGGACTTAAGACCAGACCTAGTGTCAGCTTTTAGGACCAGCGTCCTGACTCATAGGGTGGTCTGGGCATGCAGTGTCGCAGGATGGAGATGCTGTTTCTTGAACTGGGAAGCCAAGCTCTTGCCATGTGTGAGGCAGTGCAGCAGAGCCGTGCTGAACACAATGGAGATTGTTTGTTTATATCAGCTGAAGAGAAGGGAACATATTTGTTTTGAGTGAGCTGTGTTAGAACACATATTGTTTTATATGCCCAGGCCTCATTACACTGTGCTAGTCTTCAGTATGGATCAGATCCTAAAACTGCTCGACATACTGAAATAAATGTGAGCTCTACCCACAGAACATCTCCAGACTTAGGCCTCATGTCTATCAATGTCATCTCAAAAAAACAAATGTTCAGAAAATAAAATCAACGAAAGTATCTTAGAGAGACTGGAGGATGCTCACGAGCAGTAGATGCCATTCAAGGGGATGCTGAGGAATTACCCGGAGAGAGAGAAATTCACATCAAGACTGGAGAACAGAGTGGGCCTGAAAAAAGAAGGAGAGATAATTAATGTTCGCTGAAAGAAATACAGCTTGTACCAGTCAGGTTTGTATTTTAGGAGTTATCCAGAAACTGAGCAGAAATATTTCCTTCACATCAGCGGTGCGGCCGCATTAACATCTCCCCCGGCAAACGTGGCTGCAGTCTGTATTTCGCTTAAAGTTATAATCGTGAGAGCAGCCAGAGAGGAAGAGTTAAAGCGCTGTTCAACAAACAACCCAAAGTGCCGTACACTGTATTCATATGAGGGAAGGTATGAATCAATGGAGAGAGACATTCAGCTGCAATCAAAGAGGATCTGAGCCTCACTGAGCGCTCACATGACAGTTGGGATCATTTCGGATCCCTTCCAATGAAGATAAAATAGCATCAAAAGCCGGGAGGCTTTTTTTTCTTTCTTTTAAGGATGAAAACATAACATCATTAGTCAAATTTGCTCTGAACTTCCACCTCCTCATGTTGATTTGTACTCAGGTTGAGTAAACATATCTTTCCATCAAGGTAAATAAATGTAAAACCTATCAGTAACTTAATTGCTAAACGAAGGATGCAGTGTGGGGTGTAACACTGTTTTTGACTATACTGTTGAAGTTAACGACCTCTTGAAAACACCTATTATACAGGTGGCCAGTAAAAAAATCTGTTTCTTCACAAAAAAAAAATTGCTTAAAAAATTTCATCCAATGATTTTCCATTTTTTCCTGCTGTTGGGGAGGGGGTGGAAACCTCCGAGGACAATTTTCCAGGTGGACCAATGTAAAATGGAGTTTATTCATTTGAGACACTGCCACTTGCAGGCCTGCATGCCACAGAGAAATTAAGCTTGAGAGAAGCAGGGAGCCCACAGTAAGGGCAGAAGCTTCACAGCATGGGGGGAAAAAATTCCAAATGAAAATGGCCATGGTACAGAGCGGGACCATTCACTGGGGTTGGGGACGGAGCCAGCCTGCGGATGTCAGGCAGGAGCCTGGTCTCAGATGTGTAGCACACACCTAGGGACATCTGGGAATGTGCCCTCCTCTGTCCTTGCACACCTAGTGCCCTAGATTGAGAGGACCCCCGGGAGAAAGCAGTTGTTCCAGTTAAAATCAAGCTGGTTTAATAGAGGCATAGGCAAAATCAGCTCTCCGGTGAGAGAACAGGGAGGGAGGAGGGTCTGCCACGTGCCTGAGATGGAAATCTGGCTCAGGGTGGGCAGGCAGGCAGAGCACAGAGGCACACATGCCATCCTGACATGATGGATCAGAACAGCTACTAAGGAGCTGCGAGGGTCCCGGCAATCGAAGCAAAGCAAAACACAAAAAGGCGATAGGTCTTTACAATCTATCAATTAAAAAATCATCCACTTCCAAAGGCATATGATGTCCTGAGCAGCAGACATCTCAGCACGTGACTGCTACTGTGATGGAGGGACAAGCTTACCGACAGGGATTGATAATAATAATTACTGGGAATGCTAATAATTTTGGATAGGCCTTTCTGTAGTGAACCCCTCTGAGGAAATAACATGGTTGGATATTTTGGCTAAATTCTATGGTCCCATATCAGCTTTACTCAGCCCACTGGAAAACAAAGGTGTGTTCAAAATTGACCATTACGTGGGAGGCTTTCGCCAAAATCTCACCCTCCTTTGGTTAGTCAGCAGCAGTGAGTGCCACAGAGTCAGCTTCTGTTGCTTTCTCCAAAACCCCGAAGCTCTCAGAAGCATTCATTTCTGCTGGTATCACTCAACGGCTCATTGTTAGGATTTATTCTCATTGGCATGCGTGACCTGAGACTGATGGGTGATTCAGAGTGACAGCCTTCAGCCCAAAAAGTGGATACCTGCTTCCCTTCCAGTCCAGGAACTCACACTTGACTCAAAGGATACACACAAAAATTATCTTTCTTCTCTCGTTCACCTGTGTTAAGCCTAAGTGCGTTCATCCAAATCAGCAATCAGGCGAACCGTGCATGCAGAGATCTGCACTTGTACAAACTGTGCATTTTTTTTTAACACTCCAAGATTAAATATCTTGACAAAAGATGAAAACTCTTTAACAAATTTGCCCCTAGAGAAAAGTAACATTTTTTTTATTCCATTTACTGTCAAATGACATAAAGAAAGTATAGCTGAACATAGTCCTATAGGTTGATTTGTTTCCTTAAATAGTGTCACTAATATCCAGATATCAATGTGATGGTGCAGAAAAAAAAAAGTTCACATTGAGCTAGATTCAATTACACACCCAGAAATTGAAATTAAGTCTGATGCTACATGCTTAATTCATGTTTGTGAGACTGAGAAAGGGAGTATCTGGTTTACCTTGGATTTCCTGCCTCAGTGTGGTGAAAACATGACCCATCACATTAATTAAAAAATAGTTTTCAAACATAGCTTAAGTGGTATTGCACTGGCAGGAGGAGACAAACATTTTTTTGTCCTCACATTTTACGCCGTATAAAGGAAGCTGTTCAACATCTTTTCCCCTGATTCCTAGGTAGGTCTTACAATTCTCATTGAAGAACAGGAAAAAATATGATCACTCCCCACAATGAGAAGCCAAAAATTCTTCTGTAATAAAAAAATCAAGCATTTGTCCCTCAAAACCCATAACTCTCTTCTGACCACATAGTTTGAAATAAGAGCATAAAGGCAATGAGCACACGTTACACTGATCCATACTGGTCTCATTTGGGTATTACACCAGGTACAGCATGTTCACATTTAATATCCAAAAATCTTCCGTCATATCAGTGGAGTTTCAACCAGCACGCCTTTGACTACTGATTTCACATCTGAGGCTGGGACTAACTTTTCTCCTAATATGGTGGTGGCACAGGCACTATTTAAATGATTCCTGAGCCTTGTAAATATACACCAGATGTATCTTTTGTAAATGTTATATTTTTCAACATCTCAGCATTTGTGAATAGTTGAAAGCGGTGCCAGCCATGCTTTAATGGGGCGCAGAAGTGTCTTGCATTCAAAGAAATGGTGCGCCATCGCAATAGTCAAAATTACAAGCGCTGCCAAAAAGCTACATTTTTGCATTATTGATTAGTGCCAGGTAACGCAGCGCTCTACGTCACGCCCTCATATGTGCCTGTTTCAGCTGATGTTTCCCTCCGCGTGGGTACACAGAGAGGGACATGGAGCTCCTGGGGCCACTGTGGGGAAGGAGAAGGTCAGAGCCCTGGAGAGCCAGATGTGCCCCCTCCAACCGCTCCAGACGGCCAGAGGTGCAGCGGGAAGGATGCGGGGCCTGATGTCCCTGCAACTGTGATCACCACCCGTTGTTAAGAAGCAACCAAAGGGATGCATCCACCTTCCCAGCACTGGGGAGGAAGAAAAGCATGCCTTTCCCACCGGCAATGATGTTGTTTGAGGCTATGATATGTTTTCCTGCGGCTTGGGCTTCTGCTGCTTGGTCCGTGCTTGTTGCAGAGGTAACTCAGCACAGGGAGAGGCATCTCCCATCAGGGACCTCTCCTGGAGCGCAGGTTGAATTCATTCTGCTGTAAGAAGTAGCCACCTCCTGGGCTTTCCTGGATCCCGTTTTTCCCCCAAGCCCTTCCTGCATCACTGCAGACATCTCCCAGAAGACCCAGGAGCACATGCGTAACTGGTTATGGGAAACATCTCTGCACTTTCTCCCTCCTGCCGCTCACCCTACCCATCGCCACCACATCCTGGCTGCCTCGAATGTCTCCCTGTTGGCATCAGGTGGTAAAAGGAGCCATCAGAAAAACAACCATCATGTTTGCCTGAAAATGCACTTCTCCTTTGCAAGATTTGCCCCCCAGCTGCCCTGTAGAGAAGAGGAAAGGCCTTTGTCATATTGGGTGGTTCCTATCATTCGCAAGGCAGAGTGCTTTTGCTCTGTGAATTCCATGCCGGAATTGCACAGCACGCCTCGGTCCAGCAAATCAGCTGAAAGCAGAGCTAGGCGACACACGACAATAAACTCAGAGGGAAGGGACTAGATGTAGTGCCCCACTACAAGTGCTATTTCCAAGTTCACAGGCTTGCAAATTAAAATGTCCCTGGATGGCTGCCATAGAAAAAGAACATTAAAATCAGGGGAAGAGGTCTGGGCATCTGTTAGAAGCATCTAATATATACCAAACGTGTATGCCGAGCTTCTTAGATATGTGTGCTGAAATGCAGGCTACGACTAATGTAAAAGCAGAAATATTTTAATTGTATTTTTCCATTTGATATTCAAATGAAAAAAGTATATCTTATTAAACACAACACTTGGCTTTGCTATTTTAATAAAAAAATAAGTTGTTGAGGAAGAGAAAAGCAAAACTACTGATTCCTTTCCTTATGATGATCAAATGAGCCTTTCATGTTTGTATCTTATACTTCACTTTTTAGCATTTTGAGGCAAATAGCAGATATCAAAACTTAGTAAATAATCAAAGACTTATTCAGTTTTTCCAAACTGTCATGCTGCTTATCTTGTAATAACTGATCTCTTAGGTAGCATAAGCTATTTAATTGCTACTGAAGATTATTTGAATGAAAAAAAAGAGACAACATTCTCCCTTACCCCTCAAAAAGACAAAACTATATTCTTCAAAAAGACACATGCCGACAGATAGATTCTGATCTCTTCTGCACACGCACAAGTGCAGCAGCTAATTTTACAAGATTTGATAGGAGCTGCGCATCTGAGATTACACCCTGTCCTCCTGACTGCACATTCCACTTGGAAAAAATGGCTTAATTTGGAAATAAATTTTGTTGCTGATAAATCCAGACTCTGGAGTCTCTGGGCATCCAAATAACCACACCTATTAAATTATTTTTAAAAGCAGCTAAGTGTGTAGAGCAACTGTATTTTAAAGGGACTTTTTTACAGTGTTGGCAAAGCGCGTATCCACATATCCCCCCTGACATGATAGACTGTAATGGCTCCGGTCTGTCATGTCAACCATCTGCATATTAAACAGTCCCTAAGTACACATTGACACAGCAGACCCTAATAGCTCTGAAGCCGTAACAATCTATTGAGTCAATAATATGCATGTTAAAGAGCATCTCCTGTACTTTCATCAATATCTTTTATCTTTTCCTTAATTTGTGCCTTCTTTTTATATGTATATTAGGAGTTAAGGTTTTAGGAACCTTCCTGCTTTAACATGCTGCTGCAGATGTGAAACATGTGGCACGGAGAGACATATGCAGTAGCAAAATCCCTCCCCAGTATCTGGGCCAGATCTTAAAATGAGGACTGTAATATTTTTATGCTGGCAGCACACATTCCTCCAGATAAGGTGGAAATAGCCCCTCTTTTCTGCTGGGCCTGATCCAGTGCTCATGAAAAGCTCGGGAAAGATTCCTGATGATTTCACAGGCTTTGGATAGAGCCTAGTGTGATGCTACTCATTTCCTATTACACATTTCCTTCTAATTAAATGAAATAGGTCACAAGGGGGAAATGAAACAAAAGACAAATGTATTTACTTACAGTAATATCAACCCCCAAAAAAGACAATCAGAAACAAGAAAAAAGATAATACAAAATACACTGTCTCTTCATTAACTTGAAATTGTGTCTGGTACTACAGTCTTAATTCATTCCTGTGTGGTCCTGAGATCTTTTATACCATGGAGGGGGAGACTGTTATTTAAGCATAAGAAAACCGTGAGTTGACTTCCTTTGTCTAAATAGTGGCAGAGAAAAAGCTTAATTTGCTTGCTCTCAACATCACATCACCATAAGATGGTGTGATCCTCTCACACCCTGATCACAGGACTTTCCCACCTTCTTCTGCTCCTCTTTTTTTTTTCTGTAAGCATCACGATTTGGCTCACACTTTCAAAAGTGAAACCAAAGTGCAGCTTGCGTTTCCAAAAGGCAGACCCAGGGACAGGGAGGCCACTTGACCCTATCGGTGGATCTTACCAGCCTGAATTCCCCTCCCCTTTCCACTAATTTGACACCGATGTGCCTTTGAAGCACGTATGGATTTATTCCAGCATATTCCTGATTAACTCTCAGGCAGGAGAGGACAGAATCGTGGTACTTTTCCTGTTGCTTTCTGGGAGTGTGCGACTCATCCTCCTTCTGCCTTGCACCGTTTCATGTCCCCAGCCACACCAGACCAAATCATCTGCTTCTGTACCTTGCTTCAGGACAGCCTACCCTAACCGCATGACAAGCACTGAAGTCACTTGCCCTCTATTAAGTCCTCAGCAACTTTTTTGCTGTAGCCAGCAAGCTGATCAGGTGCCCATACACATGTCTAGGGATTTCCCCAATCATGGGGCTGATCCTCAAAGCCTTGGAGTCACGCATTAACATCCTGCGCACCACGGTGTGTGTTAGCAGGACAGGACTTTCTAAACAGTGGGTAACATACTGCTTGCACAGCCACAATATTCATTATTTGAGCTTATCCACTGAAAATCTAGCAAGCAGATGTAGTTTTGGGCAGGAGATGTTTCTTCCAAATGAAAAAAAAAGCTATGGGGAAAAAAAAAACTCAACGAACAAAAGCTAAAGGATGAGTGCCATAAAAAATAGATAAGAGCAAAAGTCACTGAAAATCCTGCTATCTGCATTGTCAGTATTTCCTTTAGCTGAGGGAGTCAGCCCAAGTGGAGCTCTGGAAGGGCTTATACCTGAGGGAAACAGTTCCTTGCCAGCTCCCTTACATGTTCATCACCAAATAATAGATGAAGTGCCATCCTCTCTCTGCAACATTATAGGCGCAGCCTTGCCAATTTTAGGCAAACGTGTCCTCCCTGGACTTGTTGCAGGAGTTCTGCTTTGCCGTTCTCTCTAGTCAACCCTGGTACTTGCTGTGTAGCAGCCCAATAGCCGCAACCAGTCTGGCCCTGGTGAAACTAGGAATGCCACACAGCAATGACATAGCAGCTCTGGATTGTATACCACACTTGCCTCTTCATCTGGCTCTTCTACTTGCACTTGGTGAGGCCTGTTGGCTTCCCTTTATTTACCAGAGTTACCAGGGAATGGCAAAGGAGAGGAGGAGGAGGGCTGCTGGCCACGCAACTGGAGAGTCCTTTAACACCAACCTTCCACAGCGAGGATTACCGGGTTGGGTAACTCTCACTCTGGGCGGCCAGCACTTCCAGGAATTGTCCCACTGATTTATGAGGAGAGGTTGCCCACTCCGCCAGCCTTGGTCAGTAAACGAGTTGGATACACAAGGGCGATGAAGAGAGAGCAACTGCAAGAAACAAGGTGCTGTAGGTGGCTCCACGTCCCCCCAGCAACCACCTTGTGCATGCTGCAAGCGCAAGGTGGGCTCTCCAAGAAGGGCCTCGCTTCCTCCCACCTCATCCCCATCCCGCGCAATCCCATCCCACATCTAGCCACAGTTGAGCCTGCCCCAGACTGGCCTGATCCCAAGCCCACTGAAGTCAGCGGAAAAATTCCCAATGACTTCAGCTAAGAGGGCTCCATATCCTCAGGCAAATGTGGGAGAGAGAAATTTGGGCAGGGCTATGATTTCACTGTCTGTGTGCATAGGATGTCTCCTTTCCCACACGGAGGAACGTTGGCCACCCTTCCCACTTTTTTGGTTCTCAGTGTTCAACACTGCACCTGGAGTTATCTCCCATTTACCAGGGAGCTGATTTAAGTGTCTGACTCAGTCACATATGTTTGGCTCCCTTATCCAGAGTAAGATTTGGCCTACTAGCTGTGAAAACAGCTTATATCACATGTGCTGCAAAGCCTAGCCAGAACAGGCTGAATAAAGGATGAAGTTTAATCATGGAAATGTTGACCTACAAATAGAGAACAAAATGTTAAACCACATGGTATAGGGTGCTGCACGCCCCAAATATCAAGGAGAGGAAAGAAGAATTGAACACATTTGGAAAGTAAAGCTTACTGTTTGGGGTTTGAGGGTGGTTTTTTTTCTTTCCTTTTTCTTTTTCTTTCCACAGATTTGGAGAGTCAGACCCACACTGTTCCCGCTCGCGATGACACCCTGGCATCCGAAGAACAACATAACACCCACCACAAAATGCTGCTGTTGGCTGGCGCCGTCTAAAGTGGTGAGGTTTGGTGAGGGAGGTGAGACTGCCAAAGGAAGGCAAGTGGGGGTGTCACAGTGAGTGGGACCCAGCCACGAGCGTGACTCGAGTCTAGGGGACCTGTACAAATTAGGGAGAGGTAAACATGATGGGGATGAATGCCCCTTTCATTCTGCATCCTTGAAAATCAGCCGTAGGGTACCTCTAACGGCTTGGGGGGGTCTTTGTCTTTATTTTCGCAGCACCTTTCAGCTGGGACATTCTCACCTTTGTGGGTTTCACACAAAGGAGGGCAGCTTTTTTGGCAGAGAATCGGTTTCCATTTTTAATCACAGCCATCACACAAACAATTCATCTCGCAGGATGTGAAAACTTTCTCATAGGCTTTATTTAACATCGTTTGAGGGGTTGCAAAAGACAAAGAAGAATTTTTTAAATCAACAATCATCTTGTTTTCCACAACTTGCGGGCTTTGTCTTTAGGTACGCTGCATTTTAGACCAACGTAGTTAACAGCAGCCAGCCAGACCTTATTGACTGACAACTGTTTCTTTACAGGAAAAGGAGCCGGACAGCAATATCCATTTGGTATGCATGGAAAGTACTTGCAGAACAATAATGACAATAATTGCATCTGATTCTTGTGTTTACAACACTGCCAAAGTATCATTAGAGCCTTATTTATAGATAATAATGCTTATTAATCACACATATTTGAATTTTGGAATGTATTAGATTAATATTCTTTTGTAACTTGGTTCTGTACTAATGCTAGGAAAAGCACTTTCTGAACGCAGCCCACTGGGAAGTGCTCGCCTCGGAAAAGTAAAAGCATCCAAGCCATCTGCAGGTGAGGGACAAAGGGCATACCTCTTCCTTCGCAGGCAAAAGCCAGAGCCGGACACAAAATTCCCAAAAGCAGCTCCTTTGGACTAAAATCGGGGGCAAACTCCTGAAAAAAATACCGTGAAAGGTGTGATAGTAGTGTCGTGCTTGAGCTTGCTTTTCGATGCCCTGTGAAAGGGTTTGCTTTCTACTGCTTTATAAAGAAACCATTTTTGGGGGGTGAGGAAGAAGTCCATCTATAGTCTCACTCTTTAACGGCCCACTCCATCCTACATTTAGCCTGGACCTCAGGATTCCTCATCAGTCCAGGGGTCGGTAATGAGAAATACAGTACAAAAATCACTCCTAATTTTGGTTATTAAATAATTCCAGCTTTTCTACATCAACGTCTGCTGCAATTCAATGGTGTGATAGAAGGAAAATGGATTTTTTTAAATGACAGTTACAACAAGCAAAAATGTCACCCAAATCTAAGTATCAACTGCCATATATTCATATTCTCCTTTGTCTCCCTGTAGCCCATTACAATGCTGAAAAATACACCCAAGCAACTGCAGCACCAAACTCTCCAATTTTTGGTGTGTGGCCAGCTCCATAAATTTGCATTTAAACAAATAAAATACAGAACAGTATAGTATGTCTTTTTTTTTTTTCCCCCCCCCTAAGTCGGTTCTTCAAGCAAATTTAAAGAGGCTCTCTCAGTTTAGGGACCACATCTCCATCTGCTTTTATTTTTTTCTTTTTACCCACTACTGATGTAATGTAACTACTATAAATGACAGAAATTAGAGAAACTGGCAAGGGGAGGGGGAATTGTATTTTATTCTCTGTGTCCATTTTGCGGTTTTTACGGCACTCTTCACACAGTCAGGATAACTTGTTCCTCAGTGTCACAGTCCCCATTGTCTCCAGGGATCTCTCACAGTGGCAGAAAAAAAAAAGAAATAATTAAATTGCAGAAGCTTTAAATTGCGAAGAACACTTGTAGCTTTGCTACAACTCCCTCAAACTGCCCCTAGCCGATATATTTTAAAAGATGAAATTACAAAGTGATGGTGCCCCTTTAAAATGCGTTTCATCCATTTATATTCCAGCGTGCTTTGCTTACTGCCTTATAAAACGCCAGCACTGAGGTTTCCCAGGAATTTCGAACCTATCAAGACAGCCTTTGCTGAGCACAGCCCAATCATTTCTAGACGAAGCCAGCATTTAAAATAAAATAAAAACCTAGCAGCACAGTTAAGGATGAAACCAAAGAGCAAAGTTGGGGCTGGGATGTGGAGGGGAGTCCCATCCTTACAGGTTTAGCAGGACAAAGAGGGGCACCGGCCCTGCCCTGGGGACCCCAGCTCCTGCCAGGGAACATGGGGCCAGCTTGTCCCTGGATTTGCTGGGAGGAGGGTCATGGCTTCACCCATCACTTGCAGACAAAGAAATTAGCCCTGGAGTACGGGGATGGGGGTGTACAGAGGTTTGGACTGGGTCCCTTTCCTACTTTCTGCTCGACATCACTTGGCCAAAATTGATCCCCAAAATTGGTGGCACTGCCCTGAGGAGACTTGGACTGATAACCGGTCACAGGTTTCAGTTCTCCTGCTTCTCCTCTTCTGAAGAAGAGCCCGTAATCCCGGGTTGATGTGACCTGCTCTGAGGTTCACCAGCACAGAGGCATCTATGGGATATTCTCCTCTCCCCACCCATTGGCTGCCTCTCAAAATGTTTGCTCTATTTTCCTTTGGTTTTGGCGTGTCACAGTACAGAAAGATGTCCGTCTAACAGGCCTTTCAAATTTGCATCTTATTCTTTCCTAACAGTAGTGAGAAATAGCTGGAAGAGTTTAGTACTAAGATCCTAATTTCAGAAAGTCAAAACACCAGCATTTAAAATCATAATTTGCTCCATGCAGACTCTAGACTTTTTATTTTCTTAATTGAGTAATGAACAATAATTTTTATTACTGATGTCTTTTTTTTTTTTTTCAGGGTGGTAGCAGTTTAATCATTTATCCTATCTCTCTGAAGAAAAAGGCAAAGCAAACAGCTAGCTCATGGGAAAGGGTAGGTTTGTGCTTTCTATCCATAGGGTTGATGCTAAACCTATACAAAGACATAATAGAAATTTCCAGCGATAGCATTTTACCTTTTTTTTTTCAGCCAGAGATACCAGAGGACAGATTTCTATGTCCATGTTTGACTTTATTTAGAAAAGTGGCCACTTTTTTTGTTTTGTTTTGTTAAACTACTGAGTTTTTACAATTCTCTCTGAAGTCAAATGAAGCTGAAAATGCCCAATGCCCTTGAAAAACAGTCCCTTTTCAGCAGTTCTTTCCTGTGCCTGTATGAACCCCTGGTTTGAAAAAGCTGGCCCTCCTGCCCAAAATAAGTAGATGACCCTACAAACACTGCTCACACACCCCAATAATTTCAGCACATGAGTCAAGAGCGTACAAAAATCAGATCTCAGTCAAATGCCAAGCAACAAACAGCAAAACCACCTTCTTAACGTTGAGTGCAGTTGCTATAGGTTACGTATTTGGATTTGTAGATACGGGATGTGAAAACCAAGGCAGAAAACTTTTGACTAACTTGTTCACTAACCACATCTCAGTGGTCACAAAACATTAAAAAATGAACATTCAGCTGGAAAAGATATAAACATGGAGAGAGTTTCACAAGTGTCTTTTTCTTGTATCATTTTATTTGCTATATTTCTCACTAGAACAATATTACTCTGTTTGTATTTAGCATTGGTTTTATTGTCAGTTAGTTATCCTTTCTGCTACCAGATTGCATGATTATTGTGTATTTATCCCTCCAGATACGTATCATGAACATTTCTCTTCCTTATTTTTATATCATTTATAGCTACTAAAATTTTGAATTTGTAGTTTCACATCATCTTCATAGAACTGTAAGAGACAAGCAGGAATAAAAATAAAAATAAAAACATACCTTTTCATCAAGTACTCTGCTAACCAAAAGGAGAAAAAAAAAAATTGTGTATTTCTAAATAGTCCTGTAGGAGTCATATACTTTTACTACGTGCTATATATCGTATAGTTTCTCCCTCTGTTATGACACCTCTGATTACTTAAAAAAAAAAAACTTTCAAAAACGTTAAGGCACAAACCTTTGTCTGGAGTACTTTTAGTATGCTTTTCATTCTGACAAGATTAATAATTATCCTATAAGCATGACACAGTGTTTTAAAATGTTGTTTCTGCTATGAGTTAGCATTGTGCGTACGGGTATTAATGTGGAAAGAAAGGTTATTTTACAGCAGAGAAATGTATATTTAAACAAATTATGATAAAAAGGTAAAACTTTAGAAAGGAACAGGGTTGGGTTGTTTTTTTTTTCCTCCATCAAAACTATTCTGAATTTAAAATATCTGAAGTGAGTTTCAGAAGGGAACATTCATCTGTAATGAAAACACAAGCTACTGAAACTGATGGGAGATAATTGGGGGAAGTATAACAAATGTCCCAGGGCTTTGGGCAAAAGTGTACAGAAAGAGATCTGCTGTGTGGCAGGTGATAAGCGTGTCCTGTCCCCACCACCACAACCACTGACTTCTGCCTTCTTTTGTAGCACCTGTGACCAACTCCTGGTGGGAAGGAGGCTACAGACTAACCAGACTTTTGCTGTCCTTCAACAAGGCAGTTCCCAAGTGCTTACAGTCCTCACGAGAGCCTGAGTCTTTCCCAGAATATGCAAGTGCCCTTTTCACTCAGTTCATACGCATCCAGCACTTTCCACCAGTACGGAGAAGGTTTTTTTGCCCAACTGTTCAAAACGCCCAGCGGAATGTATCCTATGCAGCATACGTGCCGACTGCAACTACTGCCGGCGTGGTTCATCAGAGCCAAAGCAGGCAGGATCTAACCCTTAGACAGCTTCGGCGTAAGGGCAAGGTCAAGGGCAAGGCCCTCAGACCTCACTCCATCCACATCAAATAAACATAAAAATAATCCTTCCATTGATATCAAGGTCCAGTGGGGATAGACCAGGGAATAGAGCGAGGGCCAGACCCCGCTCATTGCAATGAGACAAAACTCCAGGCAGCTTCAAGGAAGGGGATAAGCAGGATTTAGCCCATCCTGGGGAGCACAAGGTTTGGCTTCCAGAGCCTGCTCCGTACCTGCTCTTTGGAGGAGGGCAGCGAAACGTCGGAGTCAATAGACCTTGTACAAGGGGAGGACCGAGGGCTACGCTTTCTCCCAACTAAAACCAACAGCAAGGCAGGCAGTGGCACCGCAATTCGCCACTGAGCTGAAGTGCTGGGATTCAACCCCGCTAGACTCTTTTTCCCAACTTTTCTTGCAGGACTAATTTGTAAATAATGTAATGCCAAGTGCCAGAGGGCTCACTTTTTACAGCATCAAGCTGAATCGTATCAACTCCCATTCTAAATTTAAAATACGATTGCATTACTCAACTTTATACTTTTTATAAAGGTCTCGCTGCGGTGCGGTTTCATGAGGTATAAAAGCCCACGCAGGTATTACGGGCTGTATCAGTTCATTTCATTTAATTAATCAGCTACTTAAAAATGTTTTCCTTGCAGCACAGTAGAAAAATAAAACAAATGTTCTTTTTTATCATTTCCCAAATTAAATTCGTATTCCATAATGACCATATTTCATGTGCAAAATAACAAAATGTGCTTACATACCTGACTTCACTTCTTTAGTGAATTGCTTCGTTTGTAAAATGTTGCATATAAAATTGGAACCTAAAATGAATTACTTGTTTTTTCTTGAACTGAAAGCTTGTTTAAGTTCACAGCAATTTTAAATATGATACATTTAAAATATTAATATTTCCCATATATTATTCACTGACTTTCAGGTTTCATCTCAAGTTAGTGGCACTTCATATTTCAAAGGTAGAAGTGTTTCTTTTTTTCATTACTAATGTTCTATTAATTCACTTTGTAATATCACTCCGGTTCAGACAAATGAAATTGCACTAAATTGCTTATGCCAAGAATCGTGCTAAAGTTGTTGGCATTATATAAAATTCCATTTTCCATTACTATTTTATAAGGTTTTTTATCTCAGTAGCATCTTTTTAGGCATAATTCATAGCCCTGTTTAGTTAGTTCTAGAAGGACAAATATGCACACCAATATTTTTATGCTAAGATGGGGGGTGTTCGTAGATGTTTACAGTAAAGTCTGTAACTTCAGTGACTTTTACAAGGCACCAGATGCAAACTCCCAGTCAACTATCTTAACAGCTTTTCCTTTATGAACAGTTTTTATTTTGGGTAGTTTTCTCTTCCAGTGTGTATTTCATCACACACGTGTATAAACACGCACGTACACACACACATACATTTGTGAAAAATAAATCGGTGTGTAGAAATGCTTGAACCGTCGCATACGCATATTATGCAACATATGTCATTCATGTAATTGTTATGTATATAAATAAAATTCATTTTATATATATGAATAAAATATGTGAAGGAAGTCCTTAAAGGACCTATAAAGGCCTAAATGTAGACAGATTCTTCATCAAATTCAAAGAACTAAAAGAACCGTGGATATAAACCAGAATCTTTTCATACAACCGTGTATCTTTTATAATCTTTCCATAAAGTCCACATGGCCACATAATGACTTCCAGAAACATGGATGGAAGTTATACCTGGGCAGGCTGAAAATCTTTAATGAGTAAAGCAGCATCTAATCCTATGAAATGTTTTTCAGGAGTGAAATAATCACAAAGGGCTGGAGAAAGAGTAGCAAACAGCAGCAAAATCACCTGTAAATAGACGTAAGGAACTACTATAAATACACCTCAGTATTTGGATAGTTGACTTGCTCTGACTGTCATTAAAATCAGATGTTCAGGAGCTAGAAATCCAACTCTGAGGAACGCGGATTAATACGTTCATATGAATATATAGTCTGTGCCTTAAACTTTAAGTTTGCAACACTGTTAATAACATATGCTCCTTTTCTAATGCCTAGTATTTGCTCCCTTTGCAATGTAAAAAATAAGATTTTTTTTTCTTAAAATTTGATCCGACTCTTTAAAAAACTAAATTGCAGAATAACTGACTCAAATCCCTGTCACTTGTGAACACAATGAAATTATATGGAGAAGAGCAAACAACAGGCGAGTCTCCTGCTCAGAAACAGAAATGAACACCCTGTTCCTGTACAGTCCTCAAACGCCAGGATTTTGAAATACGAATTAGACCTCAAATGCAAATTAACCTCGGAAGGGAGGGGAAGGAAAAAAAAAAAAAAAATCGGAGAGACATACCAAGTCAAACGCTCCTTTTTCTGCCTATCTCGTCCGCAATGTGAATGTGAAAATAGGCTAAACAAAACAAGTGCGCATCGAGACAGAGCCAATTAAGGGAAAGAGAGTGGGGAGGGTGGGGTGGGGAGGAAGGCACCTCGTTGAGCCCACGGGGAGTGGGAGCGCAGTACCCCACCCCGAACCGTACCTACCTTGCGCGGGTTCAAAGGAAGACGAGCCGGGTAAATTGGGACCAGCTTTGATTTTTGCCGTCCGGTTGCACCCGGGATGCGCGGGGGTGAGGGTCAGTCCGGGCGGGGGTGG
>WHYT01015397.1:22495-36938 GCA_009806455.1 Tetrax tetrax
TTCATCACTTAGGTTATATCAAAATGACTTTACATATTCAAAATTGCCTAAAACTATGACTTCAGATTCTTTTAAAAGAGTAAGAGTGGTTAAAATCAAAGAAAAGTGGGAACGAGAACCCCAATATATACATTTTTGATTAATGAAATATGATAGATAAGCTTGCTACACAACAAAAGTTAAACTATGAGACAAGTTTTCCCTTGATCTTACTTCAGCAAATTCTGTGCTACTAAAGACACTGTGAAACACAGCCCATGATCAAGTTACAGAACTGCAATATGAACTGTTGTAGCTCAAGCTGTTGAATCTCCAGATAACAATGTAAATAATATTTAGATTTTACTTAATTTCATATTTTAGAGCAATAAAAAAATCTTTTCCAAGAATAAGCAAACAAAACACAAAGCAAAGAAGTAGCATACAATACAAGGCACCCTACAAACAATCTAAAATAACTGAATGTTAGGTAAACAATTATATTTAAGAAAAGTACACTTCAGAAGTCAAACCCTGGAAATATCAAAGCTAAATTCAACTTTTTTTTTTGCATACAGACGCCACTTGATAAGTTAAAAAAGGATCTGTACTGGTTTTGGCTGGGGTAGAATTCATTTTTTTCATAGTAGCTAGCACAGGGTGTTTTGGATTCGTGCTGGAAACAGTGCTGGTAAGACAGGGGTGATTTAGTTACTGCTAAGCAGTACTTACGCAGTGTCAAGGCCTTTTCTGCTCCTCATACTGCTCTGCCAGCAAGTAGGCTTGGAATACAGAAGAAGCTGGGATGGGACACAGCTGGGACAGCTGACCCCAACTGACCAAATGGATACTCCATACCATATGACATCATGCAGTCACAAAAATAAAGATGACTCTGACCAGGAACAGAGGGGCCCTGCCTTTGAACAGATGGAAGAAAGGGACAAGAGGACTAAACGGACTGTGTAGATGTGATGGCCTGGCACATTAGTTCCATGGGAACATGAAGCTCTAGTGGACATCAGTGCACAGTGTACTCTAATACCATGAGACGACAGAGGGGCACAACCCATCTATTTCTGGACTGATGGGAGGATCCCATGAACTGTTTATGTTGAAGGTTGAGGTAAGTCTAACTAGGAACTAGTGGCAACATCCTATTGTGACTGGTTTGGAGGCTCCATGTATCCTTGGTACGGACTATCTCAGGAGAGGGTACTTCAAAGACTGATAGGCCTTTGAGTACAGAGAAGATTAAACAGCTACCTAGCTTACCTGGGCTCTCATAGGACTCATCTGTGTCAGGGCTGCTGCAGGTTAAAGAAGAGCAGGCCCAACTGCTACCATGTTATGTTGGTTTTGTTTAGTGAGAGAAGGCTATGGTAGCAGCTTCTATAACAAGCTGCTAGAAGTTTCCTGTTCATCCGGAGGACTGTCGGGTCTAGGTGAGACACGTTGCTGGCCAGAGCTGAGCCAACTGGTGGAAGAATGTTCCCTGATAATGCCTCTGTGATAACGTATTTAAGAAGGGGAAGAATGAAAATATATATATATAAGGAGGAAGATGTGAAGAAGCTGAAGCCTGAGCAGAGAGGGGGAGGCGCGAGCCTTGTGGCCCGCACCCTCTGGCCTCCCAGTGGGCAGTCGTCTGGGCCAAATTCAGCCCAGCCTGGCTGCAAGAAGTGAAGAGGAAACGTGAAGAGAACCTGTGAGGTGAGGGGTGGAAAACTGGTCTGCAGAGGTGAGGAGTAGGACCTATTCTCTTTGAATTGTTGGAGCTCCCAAGACAGTTTTGCCACAGCCAAGACAATGGAGAACGAGATATTTTCTTCGTATTGCCAGAGCTGACCAGCCAATTCATTCACTCACTACAAAAAACCAACACACGTGTCCATGCACCAGGGACAGTGTCACACCAACAGAGACTCCCTGGTTCCCATCCATAAGCTGACCCAGCAACTGGAGAGTCAAGGAGTGATGAGGAAGACTCATCCACCCTTTGCATGGCCAGTGCAAAAATCAAGAGAATGGAGGCTAATGGTGGACTATCAAGGCCTGAACAAAGTCGATGTGAGCCAGAGTGATGCGGTACCAGAAACGCTAGAACACCAGAACAAACTAGAGCTAAAGGCCACCAAATGGAATGCAACAATGAATATCACCAACACTTCGTGGTTGGGGTTTTTCTGTGGTTTTTTTTTTTTTTTAAAAATCCTTTTGGCAGCAGAATGCAGGCTACAGTTTGCTTTCATGTGCCAGGGTATCCAGTACACCTGGAATCAACTGCTCCAGGGGTGGAAACACAGCCCTACCATTTGTCAGGTATTGATACAGACTGCACTGGAAGACAGTGAAGCTCCCGAACACTTGCAGTATACTGATGACATCATTGTGTGGGGCAACACAACAGAGGAAGTGTTTGAGAACGGGAGAAGAACAATTCAGTTTTTTTTTTGAAAGATAGTTTTGCTATAAGACACAGTAAGGTCAAAGGACTTGAACAAGAAATCCAGTTTCCGCATCGTGCAACTGATGCTACGTAGAGTAAGTGGGTCACACCAGTAACTCAGTGGGCTCAAATGGGAAGCTTCCTAGGGATTCTAGAAACGATCATGGACTGGCTGGAGAGCCAAAACTTCTGAGTGCCACCAGAGGAGGTGACTCACGCTGAAGACGTCCCTCTGTATAACAAATTACCAGAAAACAAAAAGCAATACGCCCTGTTTACAGATGGATCCTGTTGTATTGTGGAAAACATTTAAGGTGGAAAGCTGCTGTGTGAGGTCCTACACAACAAGTTGCAGAAACTGCTGCAGGACAAAGTGAATCGACTCAGTCTGCAGAGGAAAAAGCCACTCACTCAGTCTGGCTTTAGACGCTGCTGGATGAGAAAAATCGGTAGCACTTCATACTGACTCATGGTTGGTATCAAATGCTCTGTGGGGGTGGCAACTGGCATTGCAGAGGTAAATACATCTGTGCTGCTGAATTATGGCAAGATATTGCTGCTTAGGTAGAGAACCTCGTCGTCAAAGTACGTCACGTAGATGCTCGTATACCCATGAGTCATGTCACTGAAGAACACTGAAACAATAAGCAGGTGGACCAGGTTGCTAGAATTGAAGTGGCTGAGGGAGATTTGGACTGGGAACATAAGGGTGAGCTATTTATAGCTCGATGGGCCCAAGATGCATCAAGATGTTTAGGAAGGGATGCAACATACAAATGGGCTCCTGGTCGAGGGATGGCTTGAATATTGATACCATTGCATAGGTTGTCCATGAATGTCAAACACACACTATAATCAAACAAGTTAAGTGGCTAAAGCCTTTTTGGTACAGAGGACAATGGCTGAAATATTGCTATAGGGAAGCCTAGCAGATTAATTTTATCACTCTACCACAAACCCACCATGGCAAGCACCATGTGCTTATTATGATGTAAGCGACTACTGGATGGTGGAAACACACCCCATCATCCATGCTACTGCCCAGGATACTACCTTGGGCCTTTAAAAGTAAGTTTTATGGTGACAAAGCATTCCTGAAAGAACTGAGTCAGACAATGGGACACATTTCCAAAACAACTTCATAAATACCCGGGCCATGGAGCATGGCAGGGATTGGGTCTATCACATCCCTTGTCACATACCAGTCTCCAGAAAAACTGAACACAATAGACTGAAAACCTACACTGAGACCAGTAGGTGCTGGAACATTCAAGCACTGGGATACAGATTTAGCAGAAGCCACTAGAGGATCTGTCAGTCAACGTGGTCCTGCCCTGGCCCCCTTGTGCACTGTGGCAGGAGATAAGATCCCCAGAATACATATAAGGAACTTGCTGGAAAAAACAATCTGGGTTATTCCTTCCTAAAAAAAAAGGTAAACCTATTTGTGGGATTGTTTTTGCTCAAGGACCAGGGACACTTGGTGGGTAAGGCGGAAGGATATGGGAGTTCAATGTGCACCCTCAAGGTGATAAAAAAAAAAATGGGTGAAAATAATCCATGATTTGAATTGCATGCTGTGGGAATTACTATAGCAGGAATTCTTTGTTGCTACCTAGGCTGGGAACAAGGGGAGGAGTTCACTGCAATAATAAATCCTATAACCTGGCCTAAAGGGACCAGTAGTAGAGATTGTAATGGATATACCTTTAAATTGTTTTAATGCATGATTCAAGTTGCATGTTATAGGAATTACATAGCAGGAACCACATGAACCAACAGAGGACAAGCCTTAGAAGAAGCAGTGCTAGCGCAGCAGTGATCGAACCTGAGCTGGCTTTGGCATCCAATGATTCAATGCAAGACACCACCTCTCCTGGCCTGTAACAGATGAAACCTAAAGTCATGAACTAAATGAGCTCAATTGATGTTTTATGAACATTTTACAGAGGTAGTCCTTAGACTAAGGGAATAAAATCTGCGTAATACATCAAAGGATGGGAAGGGTGGTGGCAGGTAATGAGAATGTATTGGATAGTGTGAGACCTGAGCACGACTGAAATGGTATGGAATAAGAAGTGGAGAATGTGCTTGTTTCAGCTGGGGTAGAGTTAATTTTCTTCACAGTAGTTAGTGTGGGGCTATGTTTTGGATTTGTACTGAAAACAGTGCTGCTTACTCAGAGATATTTTTGTTACTGCTGAGCAGTACTTACATAGAGCCAAGGCCTTTTCTGCTCCTCACACCCCTCCATCAGTGAGTAGGCTGAGGGGTGCACAAGAAGTTGTGAGGAGATACAGCTGACTCCAACTGAACAAGTGGATATTCCGATATTCCATACCATATGGCATCACGCTCAGCAATAAAACTAGGGAAAAGGCTGGTGGCAGGTCACTGCTTAGAGACTGGCTGGGCATCTGTCAGTTAATAAGCAATTGTTTTCATTAACATCACTTGTATTTCTTGACTTTTATTTCCCTCTGTTATTTTCCTTTTCATTACAATTTACTATTATTTCATTTCAACTATTAAACAGTTCTAAACTCATGTTTCTCACTTTTACCTTTCCATTTCTTTTCCCCCCATTGTCCTGTGGAGGGAGTGAGTGAGCAGCTGCATGGTACTTAGTTGATGGCCAAGGTTAAACCACAAGAGGCTTTAAATTATTTTAAAATTTTTATTCTATAAAACTCTGGGAAATTTTTCTCTTACTCTAGAGAATGTAAATAATTACAAACTTTTTTTTCATATTAGGATCCTTGGAACTTGCCACAGTGCATTGCTATTTACTAAGAGGTAAACAAATAAGAAAGGCAAAATCATGCACCTGTTACACTTGCTTCACTCTAATCACACATAGCTTTCTTTATAAAAACACAATTAATTCTTTCCATGTTCTTGAAAGCTCTGCTCTTCTCACATTTCATAATGTTTTAAGTACATGGATAATAACTGTTTTAGAGGTGAGATAAGCCTTATGAGTGCATAACAGAAGTGACTATTAATACTGCACACGTACAGTCAAGAGCTTCGATTGAGAGTATCAGGTTAAGAAGTCTGTGCCACTGTTAGCACCTAGCTTGCCTGGCTCTGCCAACATTTATTACACACCAGTTACCCTTCTAGATTGGCTACCTCTCTTCACTACAGTTGCCAAAGCTATCTGCCATGCCAGAACATTGAATTAAAGCAAATCAAGAAGTCTTCGTTTTTCTAAATGCTGTTTAAAGACCTTGCTTCCCAAGCACTGCTTTACACTCTTTCTGGATTATTGTGCTCCTTAACTTCAGTCCAATCTCCCTTGCATTTACAGAAGTCATTTTACCATCAAATTGCTTAGGAAAAATTCTCTAGTCATTTGACAATGACCAATTCAATTACCTGCCCAACTCTTTACATAGTTCCTCATATTAATACTCTCTTGGGATCACTGCAGGATTTTTTCTGTCCTAGCCTGTTTGCAAAACTAGCTGCAGCACATGCTTCTCTGTGGTTTCTGGTTTCTCAGAGGACCACTCATCACTGACTGAAATGCAGAGTTTCTCAAAGGTGACAGCTAAAAGTTGTTTGTGACAAAACCATTAATAAAAATCCCACCATAAAACAGAACATAGAATACAAACAGAAAAAGTCTTATTGGTTGTCTTCAGCAGCACAAAAACAACACTCCCAAATTACGGTTGCAATCCTATCCAGCCCATGCAATGCTGGATAGAAAGAAAACATACATGGGAACTTAGGCAGCCCTGCTGCCAAACCCCAGTGGGTCTCTAAGTATGCATGAACAGGAATTGCCCAGTGCTTATTTGTTCAGAGTTGAAGTTTTTCATTAGCAGTTCTCTAGGATTTTTTTTTTTTTTTTCAATAAAAACGTTATGCTCTTATCAAAGATACATATACACTCCTTCTACTCTTTAATTTCACCCCTCTCATCTAACGGTTAAAGTATTGATCAAGAAGGCTACTGTTTCTTTCTGCAGAAAAAAAAAAAAAAGAAACTATTTTTCCTAGTTATATCATCATGGAGATAATTAAGCAATTTTGATTAACGTTTTATTTGAAGTTCACTCCAATGAGCTGAAAGCATACATCCAGAATAAAATATGCAAATCTTAATGGCTGATCTCAGGCACTCAAAAACAATTGCAAACAAGCCCTCTCAAATTTGCACATATAGTAGCTTCCAGCAAAAATAAAACCATGGGCAGACTCACAGCATCAGTTCTCCAGTACCACAAAATTCTTATACATCCTCTTTAGAAGCATTTTCCAACCACACCATCATACCACCAGTCCAAAATGCAATAAAAGGAAGCCATTTTTAATCCCTAATATTACACCAGTGTATTTTGACCGGCTCCCACACACTGTTTGTAATATTGTTATAGGACAGATGTTTCTCCACAAAGTTACGGAACCAGTTTTCTCTTTCCACTCAATGACCCCTCATTCAGAATTAAATTAATTAGACCATCCAAATTAATAAAAAGTCTATAGCAGAAATTCAGTTAATCAGCTACTACCCTAATAAAAATCTAAATGTGAATATGCTTTCTAACATATTGGCAGCTCTCAGCTCACAAATACTCAGTTACAGTGAAATACTGAATCTTCATTAATGACGTTTGTCAGAAAACTTTAACTGATATTTAACAAGTATTCAACAGTTTTAGCCAGCCAACAGCAAAATGCAGGGCACACATAAGCAAGTAAACTGCAGTCTAAGTTTATAAAAGAAAACATTTTAAAAATATTAGTTAAAAAAATTAAAGTATCCAAGCTATTGTCTTTATACTTTAAATGACAGCACTATTTTCCATTACAATACATAAAACTCATACACTTGATCTTGTATTACTAGCCACAACTTTAAGAACAGAGATGCAACACAGCATTTTAAAAATTTCCTTCCTGTTTAAAATAATTAATTTTACCAAATTCTGCAAAGAACCAAAATTAACTAATATTGTTAAGAAGCAAAGTCTTGCCAAACACTTACTAGCCCTAATTTCACCAGCCTTCCTCCCTTAATGAGTGAAAATTCAACTGAAAATAGCTGATTTTCCTCACCTTTCAGCAGCAAACATTTAGGAAGACAGCTAATGAAAACAAGCACTGGTCAGAATGAATTTCAAGCATGCATACACAGGCATACACTGCAAAAGAGGGAACTATACTGGTTAATTCAAGTGACTTCTTCACCTTATGGGTTGAAAAGGTGGAACAGCTCTAAGCCCAGAAAGAACTTTACTACTATAGCTAAACACAAAACAACTATCACATGATAGATAAGCACTTTGCATACATAGCACAAAGGACAGTCTTAAAGAATACAGAATAAGTATTCTACAGAAAGAGCAAAATTTTTCCTATTTTATTGTTTTAGTCAGCAAAATAACCAAAGCTATCAGTTGCAGATCTACAGGAAATCCATTCCCATTCCACATGTGCAGGGGACACAGTTTCCCTCTTACAGAGGATAATCAGGTAATACTGTTTTCTGATCCGACTACTACTCATTGCTTTAAGCAAGTATATCACTAACTACATAGGATTTTCTTCCCTGTTTTCTGCAGATAAAGTTTTCAGAGCAGAAACACAGAAACAATTCTCATTTGTAGTTTTCTTACTTCCAGTAGTACCTTTTATAATGTTTTAATCATGACTTTTTTTTTTACTCCACATGGCATGGAACCTGTGACAAAAACTACTGGTCTTAGAAATGCTTCAGGGATTGCCAAACTCATTTTAGAGGCCGAGTAGTCCAGCTGGGAACAAGACCCTGTACACTTGGCCCGATTTTTCAGGAACTCAGTATCTCCTTCTCATGCTGTTTTTAACAGGAGCCAAGTATTGCAAAATCCATTTTGGGCTTCTCTACAAATATAGCGATTTCTAGAAGACCTTCAGAAGCACAAGTATTCCTCATGGTAGCTAGTTCCACCGGCATTGCATTACATTGTTGATTTATTTTTTTTTTTTTTAAGTTAAAAATTATTCTAATTTAGCCTCAAGCATGTCAGTTGCACTTCCTCATGAAACAGACATACACAAGGCTGGGTCTTGCTAGTCCTCTAAAACAAAACCTAACTTTTCTAAGTTTAAATGTCAACACCAAAAGGTTCTCCAGATCACCTGTTTTAACATTCAGCATAAACAATCATGTATTTTAAAATTCCCCATTTACATTATATTTAACATCTGTCCACCTGTAAAGCTGGCTGGAATCAAGTTCCTCTGCTGATGTCTCCTACTAACCCCGTATGATGCTTAAAAAGAAAAGGCAAGAGTGTGATTTAACATGATCTTGTTTTTGTGGAAAGTATTACAAAGGGATGCTTTTCTGTATTGGTAGAGTTGGGGATTGAGCTAGTGTTTCTGCTGCAATAGTAAGATTTGGCTGAAAGGAAACCTTTCTGCTTTCTCTTCCCCAAATTCCCCAGGACACTGGCAATTAAATTACAACTTCACTGACAAGTTGGTAAATTTTATTCCTTCCGTTACAAGCCTTAACACTTAATTATACTAATATGCAGGTAGTCCTGTCACCTAATAGAGTATAATAATCTCGGCCCTCAAAGCAAGATGAATTTATCACACCTTAGAACTTCCTTCATATGGCCTAAGAAAAACATTATTCTAGCTTTTTTGGAGAAAAGTGGAAGAGCAACTTTTTTCCCCTCAGCAGTAGACAACGTGATCCATACAGCCCCACACCTTTAAAAAAAACATGTTATACAAAAAAATCCCAAACCCTAACCAAACAAAACCCCCATAATCTAACTAATCTCAAGTTGTATTTGAGTTTCATCAGCATTAAAAATTTGATCGTACTCTGTATGCTGAAGGCTTCAAAGACAGATAACAAGTGCTTTCCCCCTCCCTGTAACATATATAAAGAGAATCTTAGAGAAGTAGGCCTTAAAAAAACTCAAAATGACCACCTATTTTTAAGCAGTTTCTCTGATGGTAGGTTAAACTGATTACAGCTAAAGCCTATTTTCCAAGTCTTGTGTTTTGTATTTACTCTTCCTCTATACTTTCCAATTATATTTTTACAGTAGGGTGCCCAAAATTCTTCTGTCAGATTTTGTAAGCACACTTCCATTTTATCTTTCAAACCACTAACGGAACTTTAATGAAAACTAATCCAAGGACATACTTGAGTATGGTTTATCAGAACTCCCCAGAAGACTACGTAAGAAGTTATACAGCTTCTTCTACAGCTGAAGAAGCTAACGTTCCTAACAGAAGCTACCTCTTGGTGTGCACCTACAATTTATTTCTTATATTTACAGCTTCTGCAAGTAGGTTACACTGAGCGATGTTTGCATCTGAAGAAGGCTAGCTGATTGATGAAATCAATATGTTCTGATACATTTTCCTTGCAATACTTCACCATATTTAAGAAAACCACTTTTGTTTGAAGAGATTACACATTTTCTTTCTCAAAATTCACAAAAGCTCCTGTAACCATTGTTACAGATCCTTAAGAGTAAGAATACAGTATTTTTTTCAAAACACAACAAATAAATAATGGTAATAGTAATGACAAGTTTCCAGATAGGCAATCTGGTATACACAAAAACCTGAAAACTCACCACATATTACAATAGGCTGTAAGGATACCTCAACACTTGCATCATGGACACAAAGATGACCAACCCAATGATCTTCAACAGCAAGAACTCCTCCATTTTGCCCTCACAAGTTTCTAATAGCTGTGATTGACTGGACACCTCTCAACCCTCAGACAGGCAGCAATGAAACATGCCTTATTAGTTCTAATGACCAGAACAATCCAAGGTGCAGGACAATTCACTATTAGTTTTATCCAGCCCATTAGTGACTGATATTGCTGTTTAAACTGCTCAGAGGAGAACTCTGAACTAACAGGAGAAAGAATCATCCTTCAGCATGGCAGAAAAATGTGGAAATAATCAGAAATACCATACTTCAGTAAAATCTGTGAACATTTAATTGTCCATAAAGTTTTCTAGCACAGCTCCACAACAACCTTTCAACTTGCAGCCTTATTTATGCATCAGGGCTAAAAGTCACTAAAGTGAAAACAATACAAAAAACACTTTTATACTTAGTTTTGTGTTGGTTACAACCAACAAATTAACAGTTCTCTGAGCTTTAGGAACTTGCATAGCGTGCAACCTCTGTCACACCTCCATGTACGTCACAGATGTTTGCAGCAGCACTGGAAGTGCAGATACACAAAAGTGACTTCTCGTCCCCCTCTGCTACCAAATAAGCTAACCAGAGGACTGCTAGTTCTTCCATCTGTGGAATTAAAAAACATGGACAAAGAAGAACAAAGGGGATGACTAACTTTACTTTCACCAGAAAAAGGTGTACTTTCATTATGCTTTATCTATTTTTCATCTTTCGTTTTTCATATAAAAGGCAGTAAGAAGTTCCATTAGCGGACACATCGTTCAGACCAGTACTGTTTTGTAGGCTTAGCTCACCTATGTCCAGGTTTTTGAAGTTCTTCATCTCCCTTGATGAACACCCTGGTGCCTCTGCAACAGATTGGTCATGCTGGCTGATCCAGCTCAACAGCCCATATATCAAAGCTTCTCCCCATCATCTGGGTCTTTGAATCAACTGAAAACAGTTTGGGAAGCTCTGACCAAAGCCGCCTTCATTATGTTTAATTATGTGCCACTATGTTTCTGGTGTTGTTCAAAGAAAGAAAAAAGGGCCAGGAAAGGCCTATAATGCACTACTAAAGGAATCATACATCAGTGGTTACAGAATTTACATCCAAAGAGCACTAATCTTTAAATGCTAATCTTCAAGTTTTATGGGAAGTATGTGACAGTGATAACACTGCATGTTCACTAAATCAGAGAAGCTATCAATACATCAGCTGATGGCTACAATTAACTATAGAGATAGGATTTTGCCTGGAACAGAAAAGAGCTAATCACCAAAATAATGACAAAATAATTAAAGAAAAGCTAAATTCCTAACATAAAAGAGTTGAGAGTGGGAAATGACATACACATGCAATATCCAGAGTGCAGTAAGGGGAAAAAAAAACAAACCTCTTTTCAATTACATATTTGGAGTTTAGTCTCACAATAAACACAATTAACTTTCTGAAATTCTCTCCAAGTTTCAGGGAGAAAGGGCTATACACCTGTCAATTTAAGAATACATAAATGAATAACCTAGAAAACAACACAAAGTTAAGTTGTCCAAAGATATGTTCCAGAAAGCCTTGTAGGTTTAGTCTGTTTTTTAGGGCTTATTAACAATAAAGCTCGGTATTAAGGAATAGTCTAGAATTAAATTGTAATAGTTTCTTATTTGATCTGCCTCCCACCTTAGCAATGTCACAACCAGATTCAATAATAGTTGGCTAAGGGACTCAGTGACATTTTGCCACATGCTTGCCCTTTGAAAAATTCCTTCTTCCCCATATTACTCAAAAAAACATACCAAAAATCAAACACAAGAATCTCCCAAATCTGAATCTGGTGTTAAAACACACATGCAATGGCTGTTCTACTAAATAGGAATCAAGCTAAACCAGGAATAAGATAATTGACCAGTGCCAAATGAGCTTGCAACAGCTTCATTACAAAACAAGAATGTGCTTGTCAACATAAACTGCATACAGGTTTTTAAATAAAGAAGTTTCTAGTCTATTTACTTTCCCACAGCTAAAAGCAAGTGAAACATCTATCTATACACAAACCTTTCAGTCATTCTTTGGCACAGCAAAATTAATTTTGAAAAAAAAAATTGCACATTACTGCAATATTATGTATATCTTTAGTACTAGACCAATAAAGACATACATCTAAGAGATACTTTAGAGATCTTGTCTACTCTTCACTCAAGCTGTGTGGATAAGCACTTCCATTTATTTTGAATGATCTACCTATACCAACATAGTTCAATTTCAGTGTTCTTCTGTCTTTCTACTATGGAACTATCATAAACAGCTATGAGAGTCAAAAAGCCAAACAGCTTTAAAAACAGTGGAAACATTTATCACTTACTTAGTAATATTAAGATACGATGTAATTTATTTTCACCACATTGCTACAACTCTCCTTGTGACTTTACACAATATACCAGCACTCTGAAGCATAGTGCCTTCTAAAAGCTTTCACACAATTCCTTTTACAGGCAATGCAAAACTACTCACTGACTAAACCTTGTCTATGTTCCAATCTACTGATTGATCATTTAATAAATGCACAGCCCTCCATGCTTAAAGAAATCTTGCAAGATAATAAAGATAAAAAAATCTGAAGAAGAGATCTAGTACTTATTCAGAGCCAGTAGAACCTTGCCTGCATCTTTATCCAAAGGTAAATTTTAGCTCACTGTTAACTATTCAGTCTACAGCAAGTTAGCTTGCATTTAACTACAAGGCAAGAACATGCACAGACATCAGGGTAACAAGCTGTCACAGGTCAGTGTAATTGCTTTCGGTTGCACACTTTTGCATCATGGCAAATACCAAGCAGCTTAGCTTCACCTTATTGATAGGTAGGTATCTTCCTCTTCCCTTGAATCAAAAAACCCCACATGCACAAAATAACCACTACCCAGAATATGACAGGAGCACATTATTACTGTAGAAGCCATATGCTTGCTATTATTCTATGATAAATGAAAGTGGACTTTAAGTTTTATAATGCAAGTATTTTGTCCTTACTCATGCTCTTACAGATGGAGTTGACCCAAATAATTTATTACAATTGTAAGCAAGTTTACTTAGTTTGGTTTGGTAAGTTACAGACACAAATCTCAGGAAACCAGAGAGGGAAATGTCTATTTGAAAAAGTAAGACATTTATTTGTTCTCTGCCTAAGTGACTCCTCATAGGATATACTTAGGTTAACTGCCTTTCTTTGAAGATTAAGTTTAATTGCCATCACGTTTGCCTGAGAAACATTGTTCCAAAGTCAAAAGTATCACTCAATCATTCTGGAAGAGCAAGACCAGGGCAAACATACCTGACCTTGCCATTAGAAGGTAATGGAGTGGTAAGTCACTGCACTTAGCTATGTCTGTTAGATTACTTAATCATAGCAAATCAAACTCTTGGGTTCACATCTCTTTAGGAAGGTGGTTGATCTTTCTAAGTGACATTTCTGGAGTACAGCAGACAGTTCTCAACAATCCAACCTAGTAACGCTCCTACGCACACCTTCCAACATTGAGTGAATATAAGTTTCACGTAATATTTTAAAGAGCAGGGGGAAAAATATTATCTACCATTTGACAAGACCACTTTGAACCTTTTTAGCTCACCAGCTGTCTGTGGATCATAAGCGATAAATTATTCTTGGACCTGTGTTCTGAGATCTTAGAGCCTAGCATACTGAGAAGATGTCACTGCAACACTAAATTGAAAAGAACCATAACAAATATTTTCCTAAACAAGTTTAAGAATTTGTGACATCAGTTAGTTTTGCAAAAGCAAATATTTTGCTGACATATTGAAACATTTTTTCCTCTCTAATGCAGCAGGCTTCTACAAGTCTATTTATTAAGGTCTGAAGTAAAGAACATTTTTTCTTCTGCATTCAGAGAAGACAATTTCTGCAGCTGTTTTATAATTTACTCATGGCATAATCACTATTTGTCTTCTAGATGAGCAGTGGCAGGCCACTAATTTGGGGGATAGGGCCAGAAGACATCAAAAACAGCATGAGTGGAAAGTAAGCCAAGTATTCTACATCAATACTTAAAAAGTTGTGCTACAGCAACTGCTTACCAGTTTTAAAAGCAGATAAAATAAATAAGCATTCAAATTCTTATTAGGACAAGCTATTATCCACAGAGATGATTAGGAAACCAAAACTTAATTGTTACGAACCTCAATCTAGGTAAGCAATATTGACAAATAAGTAGTAATTTAGCACTTAAAACAAACAAAACAAAAAAAAAAAAAAAAAAAAAAAAAAATACTTACAGGGACCAGGTAAGAAAATGCAGTTACCCACATTAGCTCTGTATATAACCAAAACTATGACA
>WHYT01015397.1:79119-119850 GCA_009806455.1 Tetrax tetrax
GCAAGACCACAGCATGAACTGGTTAGATACTGAGGCAAAAGAGAATCCTTGTTGAAATGGCATGAAACCCTGACCGTCTAACCCAAACCAGGCACAATTATTAGTGGGGAGATTTTTCTTGGGACAGTCTTATCCTCTCTTCCATTGTATGCACCAGGTTGTATTTATGGGTTGATTATACTGTAGGATGCTAGTTGCTTGTCCCCAGGGGTGATAATTTCTTGTTCCCCATAAAATCTGATTGCAGGTAGAAGTTACATTTGAGCCTTTTTCATGGTATGTACAGGTTGTGCTGTTGATGGTGAAAAAATTGAATTGCTGATCAATTTGTACAGGAACTTTGTATCTGAGGAATAGTGGTTCTGTTTCAAGGATATTCTGGGTATTCCACAGTTGTAGCAAATACCCCTGGGAAGGGGGTCTTCTACAGATTTAGTCAGAGGCAAGCAAACAGTAATACTTGATACAGATTAATTGAGGGTAGTTGCAAACCCCTTCATCAAGATTAGGACTGAGTTATCCTCCAAACCATAGGTAGCTTGATTTAATAAAGTCAGCTTATTTTCACCTTGGGTATGTTCCTAATTCTGGCAATAGATTTGGTGTAACATATAAACATATTAAACCAAGATATATCTTTCCAACACAGGTTAAAAATGGCATACTTAGCTGTTACATTCTCAACAATAAAACCGATTATGGTCATAGCACACAATTACAAATACAATAAAAATAATTATTACAACTATAAAAAATAGTATCTCTTGAGGAAACTCAAACTCAACATAAGACAAAGCCAGCTGGACATGAGCCAGCAGTGTGCCCACATGGCCAAGAAGGCCAACAGGATGACAGGCAGTGGCCTCAGGTTGCAGCAGGGGAGGTTTAGATTGGATATCAGGAAAAATTTATTCACTGAAAGAGTGGTCAGGCACTGGAACAGGCTGCCCAAGGAAGTGGTGGAGTCACTGTCTCTGGAGGTGTTCAAAAAACGTGTAGATGTGGCAGTTCAGGACATGGTTTAGTGGGCATGGCGGTGTTAGGTTGATGGATGGACTTGATCTTAGAGGTCTTTTCCAAACTTAAGGATTCTATGATTCTTCCCCAGTGCCCTCTTCCTTGTCTCTTCTTGGTCTCAGGATTCTGTCTGCAAGAGATCAGATAAAACAATTTGGCTCGACTTCAAACCAGTTAAAAGGATGGAACGATCCATCTAGTATGGATTCGATGGTCTTTCCTGTGGGCATCAGTAGCTACCCATGCATACAGATATTTTTGACTTTTCAGTACTAGAAGTACTTGTCCCACAGCGAGTAAGTGTACTAGAACCAATTGTCCTGGGTAGTGCCGTGGATTCCTGGGGTTTTTATTCTCATTGGTTCTGGGTAAGAGGGATGGAGGATTAGGGCAAAAAACTGTGAGTCTGGGGCAACCATTTACTCCCCAGCATCCATTGACTTTAGTTACTGCATCCGATATTCATCGTGCCCATCCAGGGTCATGCGGTCTCAGGGTTCATTTTAGGAATCCATTAATACGTTCTACAATACTATTTGCCTGGAGATAATATGGGGTGTGGAAAATCCATTGTATCCCTTCACCTCATGGCCACTCTTGGACTGCTGCAGCAGAAAAATGGCTGTTGTTATCTGACTGGACAACTCCGGGTTTAGGAAAACAACTAAACCATGATTTCACACTGTTCACTGTATATTCCCCCGTTGCTCGTGGGACAGCTTTCGTTTGAGTTAGTCTAGTAATCACCTCAGCTCCCACCAATACATACCTCTTTCCTTCCAATAGATGAAAAAGACCGATGTAGTCTACTTGCTAAGTATCCCACAGTCCCTTATTGTCCCTTAAGTGTAGGGGTGGATTCTTGAGAGGGTTGTGTTCCCCTAATCATGTACGGCGTAGGCTGCATGCTGAGATAACGGTATTACATAGCTCCCATAGCTCACAGACCATCCCCTGCTGACTGCCTCTTTATAAAGGTCTGGGAGTAAATTCCCAGAATGGCCTCCTTTAACATGTAACCATTTTAAACAGGTGTTCCCGTTTCTCCACTTTTGCTTCTGCTGCTACTGTGGCTCAGCAGGTTAGGTAATCTACTTGACTGTTCTGAAGGTGGAAAGGGTGATTTCCCATTTGGTATGTAGCTACCCATGCTACTAGGAAAGATTTCAGTTTAGCGATGTATAGGATTTCTTCCCATTTTTTTCGCTGCTGCACCGGTACTTTGAGTAACTTCCCACTGGTTTTGTTCCCAAAATGGGAGCCATTTGGTACATCCCTTGAATACAGCATATGAATTAGTGTAAATGAACACTAGTTCTTTGTTTTCTGCTTCTTGTTTTATCACTCTGCACACTGCTATCAACTCTCCTACCTGAGCACTTCCCTTCCATTATTATCCAGTTCCCTGAATCAACATGCAGTGCTACTGCTCTGTGTTTCCATACCTTACCCTCTCTTTTAAAGGATGCATCAGTGAACCATACATTCTTTGGGTGGGAATCAAAGGGAGAAGCAGGTCTTATAACAGAGGGAGGAGGCTCCTGATCTGGGTGATGAGAAAGTGGATCCTGTATTTGAAGCATCTTAGGTGTTCCCTCCTCTATCTGGCATGTATGACAGTAGTGGTCTAACTGTGCATACCACTTGCTTACTGTGTTTTCATGTGCAACCCCAGCAGGAGGTGCGGTTCCAGCTAATATTGGTTTCAAGACCTTAAAGGGTCCTCTTAAAATGGTTGATTGTCATCGTATGATTTTTTCAGCTTCTTGCAAAGCCAGGCTAACTACAAAGAGGCCCTTCTACCAGGCTGAGTATCGCTTCTCTGTGTCTTTAAAACTGGGTGAGTAAAACCCTGTGGGACGAGTTGGAAAATCAGGCCCACATTGCCACATATGTATAGGTAATCCATGATTTGCAAAACCTGGAATGGATCTGTTGGATGTATTGGCCCTAAGGCCTGATATACCCCAGCCTCAAAAATTAACAATTTTAAGGCTTCCTCATGAACTGGGATCCAGTCTCAGGTGGCTTTTCTGCATGCCAGTTCATATAAGGGATGTGCTAGGATGGAAAAATTTGGAATGTGTTTTCTCCAAAATACCAACAGGCCTAGGGAATGTTGTTACTCCTTCTTATTTCCAGGAATTTTTACTTGGCGGCGGGGAGGGGGAAGATATCATGACCCACAGATCCAGTGGCATCCCACTGGTCCTTCTTGCTCTGGGTGTCTTGGTGGTGGGGGTCCCACCCTAGCCTCTGATAGTACCATTTTTATACAGTTCAAGTAAAAAAATCTCCCTGTGGTTCCAAGAAACTTCATGCATATGCATGGTGGACATGATGCCATGCCAGGGTAGGCATGGTCTGGTTTGGTGCAGGCTCAGTGTATCCTGGGTGCTGGTTGGGAGACTATTTTGGGGAGGTCACGTCTAGCACCCTGCACATGCACAGTTAGTTGTTCAAAACCACAAAATTCAAATTCTGGTTCAAAACCAGAAGGACCTGGACAGGCTGGAAAGGTGGGCCTGTGAACTTCACCTAGTGAAGTTCAACAAAGCCAAGTGCAAGGTCCTGCATATGGGTTGGGGCAATCCCAAGCACAAATACAGGCTGGATGGAGAATGGATTGGGAGCAGCCCTGAGGAGAAGGACTTGAGAGTGCTGGTGGACGAGAAGCTCAACATGAGCTGACAATGTGTGCTTGCAGCCCAGAAAGCATCAAAAGAAGCATCATTAGCAGGTCAAGGGCATTGATTCTGCCTCTCTATCCTGTTCTCATGAGATCTCAACCTCAAGTACTGCATCCAGCTTTGCAGCCCCCAACATAAGAAGGATGTGGACCTGTTGAAGAGTTCAGAGGAGGGCCACAAAGATGGTCAGAGGGCTGGAGCATCTCTCCTGTGGGGACAGGCTGAGAGAGTTGGGGCTATTCAGCCTGGAGAAGAGGATTCTCCAGGAAGATCTTGTAATGGCCTTCTAGTACCTAAAGCAGGTCTACAGAAAAGATGGGGAGAAATTCCTTAGTAGGGCCTGTTGTGATAGGATGAGGAGTATTGGTTTTAAACTAGAAGGAGGTAGATTCAAACCAGACATCAGGAAAAAAATTTTTACAATGAGAGTGGTGAAACACTGGAACAGGTTGCCTGGAGAGGTGGTTGGTACCCCATCCCTGCAAATGTTCAAGGCCAGTTTGGATGGGGCTCTGAGCAACCTGATCTAGTTGAAGATCTAGTCTCTGCTTCTTGCAAGGAGGTTGGACTAGACGACCTTTAAAGGTCCCTTCCAACCCTTACTATTCTATGATTGTTTTCTATGTTTCTAAAATACCATCTCAGTTCTGCTTCTGCAAGGCCGGAAACATGTGTCTCACTCTTGCGAAGTCTGCAAGTCGTGGTTAGTTGTTGCATCAAAACCACAAAATACTGTTTCTGCTTGTGGTTGTGCAGTTGTTGCATCAAAACAACAAAATACCGTTCTCAGTCCTGCTTCTTCAGGGCCGGAAACCGGTTTGCCTGTGGTTATAATGCCTACTATGCACATGGGTCTCTTGCGAAGTCTGCAATGTGTACAGCAAAACTCCCATTCAAGAACTGTTTAAGACAAATGTCTACTCCTTTGTCTTCCACAAGCAAGGACTCTGTTCAGTCCTACACACACTACCTACAGTGTAGTTCCTTTATGGTGTTAGAAGGAGGACAACTTAAAAGGGGAACTACTGTTAATCCCGGGCTGCATCAGGATAGTTGTAGGTATCTTCTTCTCTTGGGAACAAATGAAGGTTCTAGAGAGCCATTATGCTGGAAAACCCTCCCAGAGTAGGATCATCAAGTGCTAACAACTCTTTCAAGAGCTAACCACTCTTCCTAGTTCTCTGTGGGACCTGGGAATTGTCCACATAAGGATTGTCCACAGCATTTTCATGTGTGGAAGGAGAACTGCTAACAGCAGTTAACTAACAGATGCTAACTAGCATCTCATGTGACCTGGAAAAGTGTTTGTAAGTAATAGAGGCCCTCAGATGCTGACAAAAGCAAAATTAAAAAGTAAATTATATGCTAAATTGTCTTCTTTATGGAGGACAGCCAGCATTATTTCTTGGGGTGGAGGAGGAGTAGTTCCTTCAACTAAAATCGTGTCCTTCTTAACAAGGAACAAGGAAACAAAACCAAAAAGAAGGTGGAGGAACACTGCAAAAATCCCTGATGAAAAAAAGCGCTGGTTATGTGTTCTCTTTACACAGTCTTGATGGACTTGGTGGGCTGTCCTTGGTGCTCCTAGCTTTTGTCCTCCATTAGGCTGGCAAGCCTTCCATTAGAGCTTGGCAAGTATAGTGTGACATGATATAATTTTTTTCTATTACAACACAATAAGACAAGGAAATGTTAATGCTGGAAGACAACCATAAACCAGACTTCATTTGGCTTCCTGTACCTTAAGAGTCGAGAATAGTTTGATTGGAGGCTATAATATTGTGAAATCAAGATGCAACTTAGCCTAATTAATAAAATCCTGCAAACTGTCTTTTAAGTTACCAATGTTTAAAAAAAAAAAAAAAAAAAAAGAGTGCCATAGGTAGCTTTAAGTGCTACCTAGTTTTTCTAGAAGCAGAATAGCTGATCTCTTTCACAAGCTTTAAAGGCTATTGGGATACTTTGGGTGGGAACCAGATTCCCTCAAGTTCCAAAAAGCTTTTCTTTTCTGACATCCTCCCAGCCTAAGAAGAATCAGCCTTAACTACTGAAGAATCAGAGACCTCATGACTGATGGTAGAATTAAGAACACTCAAAATCCAGGTGGGAAGATCTTTGCTTGATCTGAATTTGAAGAAGGAATGGCATCTTGCCTCTGATCCTGGTTTTCAAACAACATCTTTAAAAGTTGAGATCAGTCAGCCAGTTCTGTTTTAACTTTACTTTAAGAGAATAATTAAGAGGACTTTATTATTTTATTAAAGGGTAACTTTAATTGTCTCACTGGCCAATTTGTCTTTTCAAATAACTTGCTATAGAGCTGATAGAGAAATTATTTACAATTAAGAGAAACAGAGGCCTCCTTTCAATGTGCTTGCTGAATGATATGGTTGCAACATTCATGAAATGTCATGCGCACAGGAACCAAAGACATATCTTTTAACAATTTCAGTAAAACAGAAATAAGCTTCAAATTTAGGTGACCTACATTAAAAAATTCCTTTTTTTAAAGTGAATTTTTGCATACATCAGGAAGTGGTGAATAAAGCTCAGCTTCTAAGGGAAGTGCTCCAACTACTACTGAACTGGAACTCATGATCTATGAGATGTTTCTACCTTCTGCTTGCAGACAGAGGAACTTCTGATGAATGTATTTAACTTCCAGGAGCAGGCTTATGATGGATCTACTTAGAATTAAAACATATGTAAAAAGTAAATTTAAAAACTCTGTGTTTAAAATAAATTAACTCAGTACTTCAGTTTGAGCAAAACTCAAAAACTAAGGGAGGTTTTAGAGGTTCAATGGGGAATTTTTGTGGCAAAATTAATAATTTTTTTTTTTCATGTCTCAGTCTATCAAGTTACTAGGTTTTTCTTCCAGTCAACAAAAGCCTTCCTTTTTAGTGCTGTAGTTAGATCCCTTTTGTAAGTAAATGGTCTATTAGTAAGTTTCAAGGAATGATGAACTATTGAAGGGGAAAAAGAGTCTAACAAATGTGCTTGGAGAGAAGAGTCACAGATACTAATCTGATGTTCTGTTAAAACAGATATGACTTTCTATCATGTAAGATGAGACTTTTCTTCACAAATTTGCTTTGATCACAGCAAGAGAAAAATACCAAATGAATCATACTACTATTGCAGAAATTTAAACCCTTCTCCTCCCACTCGTGTATCTTCCCTCCTCCCTTTCACACACACGTGCACAAAAGCAGTAGTCCTCAGCCTTTTGGTATGCAAAGTATAGCAGTTTTTTCCCTTCATAATTTCCATGTAGATAGAGGAAATCTCCACAACAGACAAGGAAGACATACTCCAAAATATACCTTTTTTTTTTCATAATTTCCTTGATAATGGCTTTTGAAACATGAGAAGCATGATGAGCAGCTTAATTTGGAAATACATGATATCCATTTCCATCCTGAGAATTTTTGCTTTAAAGGAGGTACAGAAGCATTTGAGACAGATGTGCTCTGTAATGTGCTTTACAGCTTTCCAGGGGAACCAAAGAATAATACAAAAAAGTACATAGCAGGAAAAAAACCTACTGCGAGAAATCTGGGAAAAAGAGGCATAGCATCCCAACTTACTAATAGCTTTCAAAGAAGATAGGAAAACTCTGTTCTTTCAAAGATTTAGTACTGAGAAGAGAGAAAAAAATTATGAAATACTGATCTGTTTTTTATGGAAGCCAAGTTTATTTCCATACAAGATGAAAAATGCAGTGTAGATAATCTTGTGTGATTTTGCTTCCAGTAATGTTGGGTTAATTAGGAAATATTACAGGCTATTTTAAAGTTACATAATGAGCACAATCACAGAAACATAGAATAGTTTGGTTTGGAAGACACCTTCAAAGGTCATCTAGTCCAACCCCCCTGCAAGGAGCAGGGACATCCCTGACTAGATCAGGTTGCTCAGAGCCTCATCCAGCCTGCCCTTGAACATTTCCAGGGATGGGGCATCCACCACCTCTCTGGGCAACCTGTTCCAGTGTTCCAACACCCTTGCTATAAAAAAATTCTTCCTGATCTAGCCTTAAATATACCTCCTTCTGTTTCAAAACCTTTACCCCTTGACCAATCACAACAGACCTTGCTAAAAATTTCTCCCCTTCTTTCTTATAAGCCCCCTTTAAGTATTGAAAGGGCGTGACAAGGTCTCCCTGGAGCCTCCTCTTCTCCAGGCTCAACAGCCCCAACTCTCTCAGCCTGTCCTCACAGGAGAGGTGCTCCAGCCCTCTGATCATCTTTGTGGCCCTCCTCTGGACTCACCCCAACTGGTCCATGTCCTTCTTATGGTGGGCACTCGAGAACAGTACTCCAGGTGGGATCTTACAAAGGCAGAGTAGTGTATTTTTCACAAAATAACTATCCTTTGTACCTTAGTGTTTTTCTTCTGGGGAGATTAAAAAAATATCTTCAAAACCAAACTTAGGATCAAACAGCTACACAAGGGTACTAAAAATTCCTAAATAAATTTAATAAAAATATTAGATCTTGACATTTTTTCTCTTTGTATGCATGTTAAATTTCACTGCAGATATTCACTGCTTGCATTCACTTTTACTCTATCCCTTGCTAACATTTGCCAGGCCTTTGATGCAAAGCATTTTTTATTCTCAAGTTTTTATGTTGATTAGTACAATTCAGTTAAATTTAAAGTAAATATTCTTAGCTTGATGTGTGCTGCTTCTCTATGGTTTCTCAGAAGAACTTAAAGTTAATCTAATTCGATTTCTCCTCCAACTCCCTGTTATGTTGGTAGATGCAATAAGAGAAATTACTTCATTTATAAATACCTGTTTGCATTACTGTGACTGAACATTCCTGTGGGCCTTAGAGCCTAGATGAAGACTGTTAAGGCTTTGACATGCTTCTGATGCCAGATTAACTAGACTACCACATATACTGATGTACTGAAATTCTATAATCTGCAGCCTAAAAGTATTTTCAGTCTGTTTATATTTAATTACACTATTGGAGTAGTGTGGCTCCATAGTCTGGAGCCAACACATAGTAGCCAGACAACATGTATTTCTAATATGGGTAATAGGCAGTATAAAGATCACCTTGTAATCTTGACATGAATTAAGAATGCTCATTAACTTACAGAGATTCTCTGTGCCTGTATGTTAAATCTTTTCCTTCTTTCTGAACTTAAAGGAGAAACATACCTGCCATTTAGGTCTCAGTTCAAGAGAGCAGATTGTTAATGTTCACCCCAGCCTCCAAGTTACAGTATTTAGGGGTGATTGTAATTGCAGATCAACAGTTTATTCCATTCATTTCTGTGGGTTATCTTTGCCTTTTAAACTTCTTGAAAGTTTCCAGGTACTGTAATTCACATGAACATCTCACAGGTAAGTGGATGGCTCTAAAATGCGTTTTCTCATTGTCTTCCATGAACATACACTTTTGGCCTGTACTGAGCAATAATCAACAAGACTTCAGTGTGCTGTTTCAGATCTAACATAGGAATTTGTAATCTGGGAACACATCTAATGACACAGAGTTGATGAGTTTACTCTTTTATACTATTTTCTACACCCTGCAGACCCTATAATACAGATGGTCACAAAACAATCTATTGCATTTTAAACAAAGCTGAAGGATTTTCATTCAAGTCTGTCATTGACAGAAACACATTCCTATCTAAGCATAATTAGAATTTCACTTTAATATTTTGTGAAAGTTTTATTTTAACTTTCCTCTACAGTGATTAAAAATTCTATGATGTGAAATCAGGTGATCATTGGGAAGAATAAATAATATCCCATAGAAATTAAATCAATATTGAAAAATATAGGAAAGTTGCCTCAAACAGTTCTAACTTAACTTTTTAATGAATCAAATGAATCTGAAATAAGCTAACCAGCCTCCCAGCAAAGATACTACAGAAATCAAATTGTTTGAAAAATATTGAGGCAAATTGTTCCTATTAATTTTTTGGTCCAGATTGGATTTGTTTTCAGTAGGAAATGAAAATAAATTATAAGTTCCTGCTGTTAGGAGATGTTTAGAATTAAGCAAAAAGGCTTACCATACAATGAAGTCTTTAACTGGTTGCAGAAATGATCAGTCTTTGCAACAGCATAGTATCTGAATATCTTAGGTTTTAAGACATAGTCATTGTATACTGTAGCAGGAGTCAGGAAGGTCGGTGGTCCTTGAAGTTTTCTACCTGTGGTTCCAGAGAATCTGAAGGTATCTTTTCCATCAGGTAAGCAGAAAATAAATTTTCTTTCTTGTATAGACAGCAAGTAACATATACTGGCCAAGCAGCAACATCAACGTGCACCCTGAGTGGGAGGAGAGAATGCCAAATGGAGATTTAGGTTGCAGCTGCCTGTTTGTGAATAGTGGGGCTTAGGCAATTGCTGCCCCGCTCTCTGCAGATTATCCTCACCTTCTCACCCCCTCATACGCAGTATTTGCACAGCATTGACAGAACTGCTGCAGGTTATGTGTGCATGCATGCATACATACGTACTGGAGAAATTTGGGACCAGCAACTGTGTGTACTGGCACCACTGCTGAAAAATCTTGACAAGTGACTCTTTGTTTAGCTAGATGTAGAGAAATGTAATAGAATGGTTTAGGTTGGTGTTAATGGGAGTGTCTGGGTATGGAAGCACTAGGGCAACAAACAGCAGCAGACTAGATGCAGGCATGGAATATGTTGATGACACCTAGATCAGGAGATCATCAAGATCCCATCAAGTCTGTGTGCATCTTCACAGGGTACTCAGATTGTGAGGCAAGGAACAAGCAGTATATCCCAGTGTTATACATGTTCACCTGATTCATGTTAATATACATGGAATCTTTAATTATCCTGGGAAGAACAGGGTGATATGTACATAGTTCTGTATTTTGAAACTGTATAGGTAATGTATAAGTTTTGTTTAAAGTTATGAACGTATTTGGGAGGTTTATTTAAGTTATTGAAAATGTGTTTGGCAGGATTCACTCCTGCCTTGGTAGTCTGACCGGTTTAACAAGCGCTGTTTGCATCACAAGGACCCTGAACAGCGGAGCCAAAGGCGGGAAACCGGGCTGGGGGCTGGTGAGCGCGGGCACGGCAACAACTCCCAGTGCGGGACCGGCCGCTCCGGTACTCTTAGCCAATGAACACCTGTGTAGGGGCTAGTGACACGCGCTCAGCCAATCAGCACCTGCCGCGAGCGGTGTGAGTGACCAATGGAATGCAGCTGGTGAGCGCCAAAAAGGAGCCCGGCACGGCGGGGGAGCGGGCGAGGTGATAAATCCTGGAACCGCGAACAAAGGGCTGTGCGGCCTGGGGGAGCGGAGGCTGCCGGGGCACCCCGCGCTGTTTGCTTGCCTCTGTTCAATAAATTGGAAACTTTCATTGGAATCCTGTTTTGGGGCTTGGGTTCATTTATAACACCGTGATTCAGAGAGGTGGGACAGGATGAAGGACCTAATCATTATCATCTCCTAAGAGGGAAAAAAAGGTATGTCCAAAATCAGCATTTCACCAGTAACCAAAAAAAAGGACCTAGGAGAAGTGCTGAGGATTGACAGTCTGAGTTCCTTGTCCTTTGCGTCATTGAGGAAGTGTGAGTGCTGGAAAGACACCTGGCTGCACACTTAGTGGTACCTGATGCTTGACAAACCTCTTGGGCACACATTTCTTGGTGCTTGTGAGTATGTGGATATGACAGATAGGGTGAAATCAATTTTATTGTAAAATAAAACCGCTTTCCTATAAGGTCTCACTTTGAGCTCTGCTGCCAGTGTTGCAGTATTATGTCCTACATAGAGATCTATGTAGCAAAGGGAATGTTGAAAGCTGAGAGAACATAAGAAAAAATGAGGCTATAAGTAAATAAACTGGGGCCTCTTTTGGGAGGGTGTCTGTTACTTTGCTTGAGCTCTCTTAAGGCTCCTCCATTAAATCTGAATTGCTGAGAAAGTGCTATTGAAACACAAATGCATGTTCTAGCATGATAATTAATAGAACACGTCTAACCAACAACAGTGTTAAAAAGGGAATGCTGACTGAGCACAAAAGGGATGTTGTGGTTAAAGTCTCTCATTTCACCTGAGACAGAGGCAGATCACATAATCTAGCCGTAAGATACCTATGTACTTTAGATAAGGCCTGTGATGAGTTGTCAAATTCTTTATACGAATATATGCCTATTGCAATATGACCATCTTCTTGAAAATTCGCTTTAGCTGATCATAATTAAAATGCAAGATATGCAGGAACAACTACAGTATGAAGAGTCACCTTTGGTATATGAGGTAAATTCAACATGATTTACAGAGCACCTATTCTTTTCCTTCACAAGTGTGGTCTTTTTTTTGCCATCTGCATATGCATTGTTTTAATTATGTGATACCTAAATTTGTGCTTTACACCCCAGTAAGCAGTTTTCTTCAAGGTGGACGGGCATGCTGTAATTTTAACCAGCCAAACACTTCCTAGAGGTGCACAACAAAAGAACAGGAAGCAGCAGTCATAAATTACAGAAGTGAAAATTCTGGCTGAATATAAAGAACAGGTGCAAGGGGTCAGGCCATGGAAAGACCTGCCCAGATACAGCATGGAATTTCCATCTTCAGAGGTTTTTGAAACTCAACTGGGCAAGTCCCTGAGCAACCCCATTTAAGTCTGAAGTTAACTCTGCTTTGAGCAGCTAATTGGTCTCCATGACCTTCAGAGATCCCTTCCAACCTAATTTTTTTCTATGATCCTGTTAAGGAAATCCTAGTTCTTTAACGTCTTCCTCTTGTTTCAGGGCTGAGCATCCTTCTCTGTGGACGCAATTCTGAGCTTTCCTAAACAACTTTCAAAAACTGCTCATATAAAAGTATGAGACAGAAATGGTATTTCCATATAAATCAAGAAATGTCAGGAAAATTTCACCCTACAGTTTTCTAGTAAAGTGAAAATGGTGCTAATGTTAAAAAAAAAAAAAAAAAGTTAAAAGACAGGAAAGCTGTTATCTACACTGTACCAAGTATCTTGTCCAGAAATATTTTAGAGGATTAAACTGGACTCTCCCATGAATCCAATCCAGATGTACCATGCATTTGCTTCTGTAGACAGCTATTCCTTTCTCCTGCGTCTTTCTAGGAAAGTGTTCGCACCAGCAGGCTCTAGGAATAAGCAGAAGTAAGCATCCTATTAGTGGGAGAGAAAAGACAATTCTTCCCTTATGTACCTCCTCTTTTCAACATGCGTATGGGGGCCAGTTTCATTCTTCTGCTCTGAGCTGTGTAAAACTAAGGGTTTGCGTTCACTTCAACTGGTAACATAGCATGAGATACAGAGAAAAATAAGAACTAATGCAATTAATTATACAGGCATTTTTAAAGATACAATGCTAATGCAGTTAATCTGCATATGTTAAAACAATTGTAATTATTTTGTTACTGGTAGCATATAATTTCAAATTCACAGCACAGGCTTGTTGAAGATGCAATATCTACATTAGTAAGAGTTTGCAATTATTTGTGAATGTCATCCCGAACCTGTTATTAATGCTTACATATAAGGAATTAAAATCTCCCTAAGCCCTTGACTTCAAAATCATCATAAGCTTGTGATAAACAGAGTTTAGTAAATACACCAAGTTGGACAATTCTCAGACAGGCCTGAATAATTTCAGATTTTCATTACATACATGTTCTGAGCAGTGCAAGAAAGTTTGAATTTCTGTGGTGCTCCTATGTTGCTTAAGATTCAGTGAGAGAAATGCGAATTGGCCGCACATCTCAAAGCAAAAGGAGCAGAAAATAACTAATTAATTGGCACTTAGTTCTGCATTTGTACAATTTTTAATTGTTTGATTAATGTGTTTGATTAATTGAGCATGAGATGGAAAAAAGGGAAGAAACATTATTTAAAGGACAGAATGGACACCACTTGTCTGATTTAAAAACATCTTGGTTATGTTCAGTGTAACATGATATACCTATTCCTCCTCCTTCTAACATGATTCTAACCTATTATCTTACAGAAAAAGGACGTATGCTGGTAGTAAAATTAGATTGTAATGTCTTTTGAGGATCAACCTGAAAATGAACATTTTTTACATACAGACACACATGCACACAGACACAAGGTTAATGGATAAAAAACTTGAAGCCTCGAATAAGCAGGTGTGACTGATGCTGGAGCAGGATATCACTTAAATGACTTGAATGAATAGATTTGAAGGGCACTGAATACATCCAGATGGGGAAACCTTAAAAGCATTTCACTGAGTGCAGACTACATCCCAACTGAATGAGACCTGACAGGATCCTTCTGTGTACCCTGGATTCTTTTGCAGTGCAAAATCTGTGTAGTTGGGCAGGAGGAAGGCAGCTATGTTTTTACATCTCCTGTGGTCTAGTGGTTTTATATCTCCTGTAGTTCTAGTGAGCTAGAACTACAGAATGGCCTGCAAAGTGTATCTGTTAGGTATTTAAGCACTGGAAACAGACCTGGCCTGACATGCCTTTCCAGTCTTTTCAGGTGGCTAGCCTACAAAGTACTCCTTCTCTTCCAAATCTAAGAGCAGATAGAGTTTATGCTCCAGGGATCTTTAATGGAAAAATAACCTCTTTAGAGATACAGTTGTCACTACATTGTTCCATACTTTGACATTCAGAATTACTGATTTTGTCTGTGAAGTGCCTGGCAGCCTGAGGACGGGGCCAGAAGAGCCTACAGCTGACTCTTGTCTGCCTTCTTGTGTTGCATGCGCAGAGAACCAATGTTGTCGATCTGTATTATTTATTAAGAGTGGTAACTTACTGTGTCTTTAATGGTTCTTAGACAGAGAGCTGTAGGTCTCTCTCTTTTCCTTTCTCTTGCCAAAAGTGAAACCAGCAAAGGACATAAACTTTACAATTAAGTATTATTTGATGTTTAAAAGTTTGGGTTGACCAAATCAACACTAATAGTTTAGATATAGTACAGTTTAGAGGTTTTTGCTACAGAGCAAACCAAATAAAACTTCTTTGTTTTTCTTGTTTGCAGGGAGAGATGTTCTCATGATGCAGGTATTATTTTCTTAAGGATTTGAAATGAACACCTCAAATGTTTGTTACTTGCAACAACAGAGGAAAATAGTTATTTTGTGGGTCTTGGAAATTTGGGGCAAGAATGAAGGAAGTCCTATCGCTGTTTCACATAGATGTTTGTTTCAAAGAAAACCTGAGAGAATCATATTCCCCTTGTGTGAAACAAAGTAGTACAGGTTGTCATAGCTGTAATATTGAAAACCACAGTGTTTTTTGTTCACCTCACACAACTAACACTATGGAAATCAACAATCTCATGGATGTATTTGGATGATTTCCAAGAAATGGGAGAACACAAAATATCCCTGATATTACTGTCTTTAAAAGTTTCTGTGGAAAAAAGTCCACCTCAGGAAGAGAGCATGCAGAGGATCTCCACAGCCCTTAAGCAGCCCAAGGAATGAACAGAGAGAAAAAGAAAACAACAGCAAAAAGAAGCAATTAATTTCTCAAAGCTTAATCTACTACAAAGGCTTTATGACAAAAGTACTTTAGAAAAGAAAGTTTTTGTTATTTCTCTTTGCTTTTATATTTCTTTACAGTGCAGCTTTTCAGCAATGAGGTGTTACTAGACCCTGAGGAAGCAAAGCAGGCAAGTTTGATTTCAGTTTTCCAAGATGCATGAAGCCGCATATATTAATAAAGCCACCAATAACAAAAGACCAGAATTTCTTAGTAAACTACTTTAATTGCCTTTTAGGAGGGCAACATTTAGAGTTAAATATGACTACAAAAGCAAATTGCTTTTTGGGAACTGCGGGTCTTTAAGATATTTAGCACTCATGTTCTTCAGGATATATAGCTGAGGAGTATGAAAATGCCCCTTATACTTCATCTGCATCTAGCCAGTCCCTTTTGGCATAGAGATGAGAGCAAACAAAAGCTCTTTAGTTTGCCTCTAAGATCTGTCTCCACCTGTAATCCAGATGAGAAGACTCCGAACTGTAGAAAAGGTTGTCAAGTCATGGAAGTCATTAATAAAAAACATCTATAAGAGACCACTTTTGCTGTACCTGTAGCTTTTTGTTCTTACAGCTGAATCCTAAACTTGGTGAGTGGCATATGGTTTGCTCCACATTAAGTTTTTTTAACAAATCTGAGAGACTGATTCTATCCCTCAGGACTCTCAGGAAATATATGAATGGACTCAGTGTGGCTGCTAACTGTGTTTCAGTTAAGGAAATTATGCTAAAGCATGTGTCAATCTAATTTGTATCTGTAGTGAATAAGATCCAGGAATATCTGAATTAGTAATCCAATTAATATCATATGTTGCCATTTACAACCAGCGGTCCATTTTGAAAATCTGAATAAAAAATAATTTTCCTTTGAATCTTCTGCAACCAAGTGTGTCAGATGATTTGTGAATGGATTGAATTTTATGAGGACAAATATTTTTGCTCTTTTGACACCTGAGGGATACTGCACAATGTCTCATCCCTGAATTAGGTCTTTACATCAGTAAAGATTCATTCTAACAATGAACTATCATAGTACTAGTGAGGTAAATGTACAGCAGGTCTCACTTTTTTACTGTCTTTACAACAAAAACAAAAGGATGATTTGTGATAAGTGCTTGTTTGTGATTTATTCTTTGCTGAATTAACTGAATCTAGAAATGAAATACTCACTGATAGATGATGTAATGAGCAATTTATTAATGGCTGGTCCAAAGACTGGTTCTGTTAATGAAAATAATAGCAGATCTTATCTGCTGTGTTATTGTAATCTGACTCATAAATGAAAATACTTAAGATAATTTTTAGGAGTCTCTATGAACTATACGATGGAAGAAGAAAAACAGATGTCCTCAGAACAGAGACTAGCAATGTAGACTCTAGCAGTCTGAATTGCTGCTAAATTAGCTCTTTTAAAGCTTACAGATGGTTCTAGTTGCTTTAAAGACATAGGCCAAAATATTTGGGATGAAGTTTCAGATGGAATTCAGCCTCAACTCTAATGTTGTACTAGACTACTTCTACCAGTAGTAGTCTAGTAGACCACTTCAGACTCTCAAAACCAACTTCTGTCCCCTAAAGTTACCCAGACCTCATGCAGTGTACCTTTGTCTAAACTATGAAAATAACCCGTGACTGGGCTTGCTTTAAGCTCTACAAAACTAGGAACCAAACCAGGGGAATGGTATGAATACATATATCAGATATAACTCAGAGTAAAAAAAATATTTTATGTGGACATGAAGAATCTTCCTACTTTAAAAGCTGACTAGGTTGCAGTTGCTTCCTTGCATGTGAGGAGTCCATATTCTGCAAGAGAAGGAGTCCCTTACTCATAAAAAATGTGGTTTGGTGTGTCCTCTAGAGACTATTTGAGAGTATAGGAATTTGCATTAGGAATATTAATATTTGTATGAATGAATTATGAACATAATTTTGTGAAAGCACAAGAAAAAATGGCAGAACAAAGGTTGGAAAAATGGTATGTATCAATTTCACCCATAGAAGCAGGTCATCAAGATCAGAGCACATGGTAGAAGCATTTCTCAAGACCAGGAACACAAAGACAGACTGAAGCCGTTGGGAAAAGATGGAAGAAAGATGAAGAGCAGAGCTGGAGTGTTAAGACTCTGAGACAAATGAGACAAAAAATAAGTACATTGGCAAGGTTGCCCACTGACTCACGACAGATGAGATAGGTTGAAGAGGCAAAAATATCTCTTTCATATCCTAGTGGGTAGGCATGTCTGAAAACTGCTTGCTATTATCAGTTGTGGTAACTCAAGATACATGAGATGGTCTTGAGAGCAACCATCTGTTTTCTTCTGGATTACACTCAATGAACTTTGGCCAGACTAACTGGATATACATATCCTGTGGCTTGTGATAATGAAAATTAAGTGTGAAAGAATAAAAAGAGCTGAGTGAAATAATTTTCGTTTAAAATAAAAATTACCTTCACCATTGTCTCATATTCAATTTGTTAAATTAGTTACTACAGAAGAAATTTACGACATAGTTAAGCTGGTTGGCTAGTCTGTTGGTATCCCCGATAGACATGTGGCTGTCATATGGGCATGCCAATGTCATGAGAGTATGGTCTTACAAGGACTGATCTTTACCCAGCTGTGTGTGTTATAGTGTATGTTGCTACAGAGAAAATTTGAATTCGAATTGCAGTCCTGATCAGAAATGGATTAATAGACTTGTATGCTATACGCGTTATTGTCAGTTTCAAGGATATGCATTGTTGACTGTGAAAGGGACACAGGCGATCATAGACCTGGGGATTGTTTAGATTCTCTTCCTGTGTCGCACCAGAGCCTTCCAGTTTTTTGTTTTTTTTTTTTTTCTGCTAGTACCAGCTTCCTTTTAGGAAGATGAAAAAGAAATACTTTGTGACTTATATTAAGTGGATTTGTCCATAATGTGAGAAGCTGAAAATGTTTGGCCACTCAAGATTTATGCTAAGAAAACTTGAATGATAGGTCACTTTGAATCATTCCTGAAGTTATTTCAGATTAAATAATGCAAAAATTTTGACTCTGTTCAGTTCAAATTCATATTATCTGATGGTCAGAGGTGGGTCCACAGCCATTAATCTAATTGTGAGATGGCATGAAATATGCTGGTCGTTCAGTAAAATTTACCAGTTAAACAGTCACAGCTGGGAATATCATATGTTTGTACATCAGAAATAAACAAGAGTTAGCATTTTTTTTTCTTGGCAATACCTACTTCTAAGCTAAATAATATTTTTTTTTTAATTTCATACTGATTATTGGACATAGGGTGGGACCAATAGCACTTTAAGAAAGCTACCCTACATAAACCAGATTTTACCAGATAAAATTTTTTTTTTACTTCACATCTGAAGATCAGTGTGTAAATAAAGAATCATTAACTGCTAAGAAAACATAGATGTCACATGTGACAGTAGTAGAAAGCCTTTTACTATATATGATGTGAAATAAATATATAAACTCAACACTTAAAATTGTACCTTTAAGGTTGTGAACTTACCTTGGGGTCTCTTCCAGTCTGAATGATTCTATGATTCTGTGACAGGGAGTCAGTGTATTGGGGAGGAAACTCCACTGAGTATGCTTAAATTGCAAGAATAAATCAATATAATAAACTAAAGAAAACTTGGGGCATTTGCAGATGAAAACAGACTTTAGTGAAAGAGAAATATCAATACCTTTTATCTGCATATTATTAACGTAAAATTATCTAAACTATCTAATGTCAGTGGGCATTATAAATAGCAAGTTAATCTGTGTAAGGCAAGTCTTTTTTTTTTTCACGTTCAAGCTGGCTTCTAACTCTTGCTCTCAGAAAATCTGAACTCATTTCCTGGTTTTGTGTTTTTCCTCTTCCAGTATCTTCTGGTATCTTACTTCCAATTAACTTAAATAAAGACAAACTATAGCAATGCAGTCTAAAGTTTTGCTGAACTTCTCACTCCATTATAAACAGATATCTTGTATTATCTAGCATGAACTGATACCTCTAATAGTACATAATCATTGTATCATAGCTATGTAGTTCACCGACATATAAATATATGTATATAACAAATATACTAATACCTGTAAAATAAGCTGAGGTGATTTGTTAGGTAGTTTAACCATCCTAGAAGTCACAGTTATAGCAAGAGAGAACTTTGACTTGGGAAGAACAAAGTAAGTGGCTAACCTAATCTCCTTCTGTGACAAGATGACCCACCTAGCGGATGAGGGAAAGGTTGTTGATGTTATTTACCTGGACTTTTAGTAAAGTCTTCTCCCAGAGAAACTGGTGGCTCACGGCTTGGATGGGTGTACTCTTTGCTGGGTGGAAACCTGTCTGGATGGCCGGGCCCGAAGAGTTGTGGTGAATAGAGTTAAATCTAACTGGTGGCCAGTCACAAGTGGTGTACCACAGGGCTTGGCATTGGGGACAGTTCTGTTTAATATCTTTATCAGTGATCTGGATGAGGGGATCGAGTGCACCCTCAGTAAGTTTGCAGACAACAGGAAGTTAAATGAGAGTGTTGATCTCTTGAGCATAGAAAGGCTCTGCAGAGGGATCTGGACAGGCTGGATCAAGGGGCTGAGGCCACTTGTATGAGATTCAACAAGGCCAAGTGCCAAGTCCTGCACTTGGATCACAGCAACCCCATGCAAAACTGCAGACTTGGGAAAGAGTGGCTAGAAAGCTGCTGGGTGGAAAAGGTTCTGGGAGTACTGGTTGACAGCTGGCTAAATATGAGCCAGCAGTGTGCCAAGGTGGCCAAGAAGACCAACAGCATCCTGGCTTGTATCAGAAACTGTGGCCAGCAGCACAAGGGATATGATTGTGCCCCTGTACACAGCACTGGTGAGGCTGCACCTTGAATACCATCTTCAGCTGGTGAGGGGTCTGGAGCACAGGTCCTTTGAGGAGTGGCTGAGGGAACTGAGGTTGTTCAGTCTGGAGAAGAGGAGGCTCAAGGGAAACCTAATTGCTCTTTACAACTGCCAGAAAGGAAGTTGTAGCAAGGTGAGCGTCGATCTCTTTTCCCAAGTAACAAGTAGTAGGACAAGAGGACATGGCCTCAGGTTGCAGCAGGGGAGGTTTAGATTGGATTGTAGGAAAAATTTCTTCACTGAAAAGGTTGTCAAGCATGGAAAGAAGCTGCGTAGGGAAGTGGTTGAGTCTCCGTGTGATGCTTAGGGACATCATTTAGTGGTGGACTTGGTAGTTTTAAGGGTCTTTTCCAACCTAAATGATTCCGTGATTCTAAATTATAGGTGATAAATCATATCTTTGGAGACTGCTTTAAAAGCAAAATCCTCTAACACACTTCTATCTCCTAAACTTACCTTCATTGATACATCATTTGTAATCTACACTATGTAGTTAATAGGATACTTTATAACTTAACACTAGTATATGATCCCTTCCAATCAACAGCAGATCAAAGCTTCATCTTGCACACATTTTCTAAAAAGTAGGTGTTGGCACAAGATAGCATAATTAGTTGTGTCATAAGAGCACTCACTGCAAAAACATCCTCATCATCTCGTTGCACACATCAAACTGATGCATGAATGTCTGGCAAAGCTTAGTGCATTTTCACCCCAGTAGCAAGAAGATATACTATTTCTATGACTGGCAGCCTGGATCTCTACCTCCTCTTCAAACTAATGCAACTTCTGTATCAACATGTCTTTTAGGAATCTAATAGCTTTCAGCTTGCAAAACTAAAAGTTGTAGTCAGCAAATTCGTATGTTGCAGAAAAGTAATCTTCACAACCCTAGAACAGAGTACTACTCTTATAAATGGGTTAATGAGAAATAATAGGGTCAGTTCACAGGGGGAGGTTTTTTGTGCCTGTGTTGGCTTTGGTGACAGTGAAGTTGTGTGGTGAGTTGGAGTTGCCTTTTCAATGAAAACATATCTGTACAAAATGGAATTTTTTTTTTTTAGTTGGATCAGCATACTGGAAATAGAAGGTATAAGAAGAAAAAGACTACTCCTTTTGCTATCAGCTCTGGTTCGTTTAACTCCAAAATTGCATGATGTAAAGAATGGAGAAAGATCTTCTTTTTTGCCAATATTTTGTATAGTATACATTCACCATTGTGTCTTTTAGTACACTATGCTGAATCTAAAGGAGAGAAAAAATAATTGCAGCCCAGAGCAAATATTTATAAAAACATGTGCTGCAAAAAATATTAAGTATCTTCACCTCGTTATGATCAATTCACTCCAAGTAGGATGCCTAAGAGAGGAATTCAAGATGGTCACAAAACTTGGATTAGTCTTGTTTGTCTGTAAGGAATAGATTATTTTTAATAGATTATATTATTATTAAGATTTTAGACATTTAACATAATTGTGAAGGTTGATATGCACAATTTACAAATATTTGGTCCAAGTAGTAATCTCTACATAGGTGCAATTACATCTATTTTGGAAATAATGGACAACCTCATTATGGAGGTGACCATCACTTCTCTTTTTAATGTTTTAAATGAGATCAACAATTATATCTAAAATATAGCTGCTTCTGGCAAGATTCTAAGAAATTATGTATTTCTGAATACAAAAATACCTACTTCTGATATTTTATACTGTTGCACTTGAAAAAACATCAGGGAAAGGAAAAGTTAACAATATTTAAGTATTTATTTACTTGCATATTTAATTTAACAAACACATCAGTACTGCATGGTCTAATCTAATCTAAATGTTATTACTCTTGTGCAATTATATTTAGGTCAACACATACATATTTCAACAACAGTAAATTAAAAACCTACACACATAATTACCTGGGAACAGATTTTATAATCATACCAGAAATCCATCAAGACGGTAGGATTTTCATTTACAGCAGAAATCATGTTTGTATTTTGTCAGTTCAAATTAATTCAGTGTTCAAAGTGAAAGATTCAGAAACTTTCAAATAAAACCTGTTCTATTAAATTACCATCCTCCTACCTTGAAAGCTGTCAAGGACTGCTACTAATGTATAATTACTTTAAAGACCCAGAAAATAAATAGCAGTTCAGGTGATGTGATAATCTATTATCAAATCTCTTGCTCCTTTATCCTAAGTTTGTTCTCCTAACAGTATTGTGTTGTATTCAGTACATTATTTTTTTAATACAACATTAGTGTTAAGAGTTACAAATATAATTTCTCTCACAAAGAGTGCAGAAAAAGGATAAATAGGATCAAGTGGTAACACATTATGGGGGGTTGCCCTTGGCTGGCTGCTAGATGCGCTCTCACTCCCCTTCCTCAACAAGGCGGCAGGCAAAATAAGATGGAAAATCTCATAGGCTGAGATAAAGGCAGTTTAACTAGAAAAGCAAAAGCTGAACATGGAAACAAAGCAAAAACAGGTATTTATTCACTGCTTGCCATAGGCAGTTAGATCTCCATCCACTCCCTGGGAAGCAAGGCCTCAGCACACGTAGCAACAGCTTTGGAAGACCAGCACCATAACCACAAAAATCACCCCTGCCTCCTTCACCCTTTCCCCAGCTCTTTTTGCCTAACTCAACATCACATGGTACAGAGTATCTTTTTGGTCAGTTGGGGTCAGCTCTCCTGGCTCTGTCCCCTCCCAAATTCTTGCCCGCACCCAGCTAACTGCCCTTTAGTGGTAGTGGGGGCTGTTGGAGAGAGAGCCTTGATGCTGTGCAAGCACAGCTCAGCAACAGACAAAACACTGGTGTGTTGTTAATACTGTTCTAGCCACAAAGGCAAAACACAGCCCTATACAGGCTGCTATGAGCAAAGTTAACTCCATCCCAGCCAGACCTAGTGTACACGTACTCTTCCTTTTTCTTTTGTCCTATATTTTGAATATCTACTTAGACCTGGTTTGGTTCAGAAGACATTATTGTTATTCAGTCTATATAATTTAATGTTGTATATTTGAGAAATTACATATTTTAAAGAAGTACAGTTTTATCACAGATGTGCAAGATATTAAGTCTTAAGCTTTACAGATAGATGCATAACATTAAAGGCAAGATGAACAGCCCTGCTTTATTGAATAAGTTACATTCAGAAGTATACACAACCAAGAACTCTCAACTTGCCAGTACCTTTTCCAGATGAAGGAAAATTTTTTCTCTAAAAATAGACTACCTACCCTTTGAGTTTTCTTTATACTGCATGGGATGTGTTTATGTGAGCAGGATATGGGTATCCGGTATTGAGAAATTAACTTTGCAGTGTAGTTTGAATACATTTAAAGGACTGACAGACAAAAATCATGAAAGATATATATGCTTTGTAGCACCAGATAGTAAGATGTCCATGTAATCCTAACTGACTCTGTGAACATAATATTTTGTTACTCAGGGCTAAAACTTGTCAATTCCTTTTCTCCATGGCTATGACAGCCACCTTCTCCTACATTATTACTAATACATTCGTCTTTCCATGAAGATGCAAAACACATCTGACGATTAATTTGCAAAATTCAGCTATTCATATTGCACACTCTTTGTGCCACCTACTGCTTTTCCTGCCACAGTTAAGCATGTCAGAAACAAAGTTCTGTTTCATTCCATTTCCACCACGTGAGAAGCAAGATGTTAAATTCAACAGAAATAATGAGCTTAAGTAAGTGCAGTTTAGGATGGTGGAGAGGTTGTCTGTGTCTATAATGCTTAAGTAGATATGTGAATGTAAATTCCATCTTGAATGGTCTTGCCACAGGACCAGAAAGGCCAAGTGCATTTTCTTAGCTTCCTAGTGTAAGGGAACACTGAAGCAGGAGGCTCTGCCTCTGGTTGGAGGTAACGTGGCTGCAGAATAAAGCACCACCTTTTTTGATTTTACACTGCTGGAGTAGAGTCCTCCATTGACTCCTGCAGTATCAGAGTGGAATCTCTGTGATATAAGCGTGAAGGTCAGGGGCTCAAGGGGCTTTCTGTCAGGTCTGCAGAAGGAGAAACTTGTATCATTTTCCTGGGAAAGTCATAAGGAATGAAATGGAGCCTTTTTGTCTGTGAAGACCAAACACTTGAGCACATTGGGCTTCTGGTGGTAAGAGAAAGATACAGGTTTATGCAGATCAAGTGTATTTTGGCTCTCAGTACTGGGCACAGATATCGTGCTATTGAAGCTGTATTTATGGGTGTAAATCTAGATCTAGTAAAAGGGGTTGCCTCAGGCTGACGACCAGTCACTAGTGGGGTTCCCCAGGGCTCAATTTTAGGGCCAGTGCTCTTCAATGTTTTTATAAATGATAAGGATGTAGGAGTCCAATGTATATTAAGTAAGATTGATGATGATACTAAATTAAGAGGAGCTGTGGACTCCCTTGAGGGCAGAGAGGCCTTTCAGAGAGATCTGGACAGACTAGAGAGCTGGGCAATCACCAACTGTATGAAATTAAACAAGAGCAAGTGCCAGGTTCTCCACCTGAGATGAGGTAGTCCTGGTTATACACGCAAACGGGGTCATAAAAGGCTGGAGAGCAGCACCACTGAAAGACAGCTGGGGGTTTGGGTTGATGTCAAGTTGAATATGAGTCAGCAGTGTGCCCTGGCAGCCAAAAGGGCCAACTGTGTCCTAGGGTGCATCAACCACAGCATAACTGGCTGGTTGAGGGAGGTGATTGTCCCACTCTATGCTGCACTGGTGCAGCTCATCTCGAGTACTGTGTGAACTTGTGGGCACCTCAATGTAAGAAAGACATCAAACTATTAGAGTGTGCCCAGAGGAGGGTGACTGTGACCAAGGTGGTGAAAGGTCTCTAGGACAAGACTTAGAAGGAATGGCTGAGGTCACTTGGTTTGTTCAGCTTGGAGAAGAGAAGGTTGAGAGGTGATCTTATCACAGTCTACACCTTCCTCAAGGTGGGCAGCAGAGGGGGAGGTGCTGATCTCCTCTCTCTGGTGACCAGTGATAGGACACGAGGAAATGGAATGATGCTGCAACAGGGGAAGTTTGGATTGGACATTAGTAACAGGTTTTTCACTGAGAACGTGTGGGTCACTGGAATAGGCTCCCTGGGGAAGTGGTCATGGCACCAAGCCTATCAAGAGTTCAAGGAGCATCTGGATGATGCTCTTAGTCATAGAGTTTAGTATTAGGTAGTTCTGTGAGGAGCAGGGACTTGGACTCAATCATCCTTATGGGTCCCTTCCATCTGAAGATATTCTATGATTCTGTGATCCCACGGCTGTCAGACTGAGGTCCAGGTCTGTAGACTTTGGGTCACGTTTTTTTTTCCTCTGTCTGGAAAACTCTCTGACCACATACAAGACTGAAGAAATTAAAACCAAACCACTTCTTTTCTCTCTTTAAAAAAAAAAAAAATCAAAACAGTGAAAGGGGAAAATGTGTATGTAGGACTGACTTCAGATTTGTCCAAATCACATCCTACATCAGAGAAGGACTTGTTACAGTCCAGAAAATATCACTCTTAGAGGTTATATGATTATGCTATCTTCTTTTTTTCCCCGCCTTTTCTGATTCTGGGGCCCGTTATACAGGTGCTCAGCATTCATGCATCATCAGTAAGACTTAGCAACTTGAAGGCTTCTACCTTGTCCTGATACTTAGTAACTAAGAGGCTTTTATAAAAGCTGGGATGATCTGGGAAGATCAGAAGTTTCCTGCCAATGTTCTTCATAAGGTGACCGTGACTCTAAATGTCATAGGGTTGCTCGTTTCCCTGTATACTAATGTCTGTCCCATGGCTAAGTTAGTTGTGTAATTTTGTTCTTTTGGGAAAAGTTCATCTGCTCTAAGACAGGAATAATTTTTGGCCATCTCCTTCAGGTTTGCGTAAGCAGTAATGTAATTTAGTAAGTCTTCTTTGAAGGGAGGGGAAGGTTAGACAGGACATCTCTCTGTAGCAAGCTGAGAAGTAGCAACTGGAAGCCTCCCCAAGCTGACAAGAAGTCTGTGTGAGAAGGGGAAATTTGGAAAAAAGATAAACCAGACCATAAATGAACATATAAATTATTATAGTCTATTATCTGTGATCTCAGTGGGGCGATAAATGCTAGTTAAAGATCTGCCTATGAAATGAAATACATGTATAGCAAACAGTTCTAAAGATAAATATGTTAGAGACTATTGAAAAAGTCTTAAAAGTAGCAAAGACAACAAAGTACTAAATTAACAAACTTTTTCTTAGTGGTTTTCTCATCTCCAAATATTCATATTTCAAATTTATTCAAATTTATGGATTGTAGCACGAACTTCATATATTCTATATTACTTTTTTTTCCCCCAAACAGTACCCTTTTTTAATCAATTAACCAAAAAAAAAGTATCTCCTTTTAACAGTATGGGATTTTTTTTTGGCTAAGACATCCTACCAGTACCATAAATTAGGAGAACTGACCAACTGGGAAAAAATTCATGGACATTAAGGGATATAAGGTCCAGAAAACAGGATATTTAGGGAACGGTGTTTATTTAGTTTAAAGGTGTGAAGACAGGAAAGGGAGACTTAACAATCTTCCAAGATGCAGAAGGCTGTTGCAGTGGGGACTAGAATAATCTATATGACCAGTGTGGGGGAAAAAAAAAAAAGTAATTAACTGAAATTGCAGCAGATGAGGTATCATTTGGGGACTAGCAAAAACTTAAATGTAGGTAAGCATGGAATAAGTTGATTAAGAAGGTGATGGAATTACCTGAACACTGAAGAAGGTTACAAAAGAAAAATGCATCTACGAAGAAGCTAGGCACAGCGTCAGGGTTTCTCACAGGCAAATTTTCTACAGTTCAGTGAAAAGTATTTGGAGAAATAAGGAAAAACTGCTGTTGTAACACTACAGAAAAGTGATGCAAGTGATTTAAACTGTCTACCAAATTGTTACTGCAGAGTGTCTTAGACCATTCTGAAACAGCATGAAGGAAGTGGTAAAAGGAAGCATGAGATAGATCAGGCCAGTTTCCACCCTAGGCCTTGTCAAGCAGATGTCCACCGTCAGGCTTGTCACTGAACAAAACTTTTGTGAGTCTGCTCTGCCCCTATTCCTTACAATTTTCAGAGGGGAGTTTGTTTGTGTGAATATTTGACAGCCTTCACCATGATTCACTCAGGAATATCTGTAGGTATTATGGATTAACAACAAAAGTATTGATCATAGCGAAGTTTTCCCAGCAAGTTTTATTCAGCATACTTGAAATAATTTTCATCTTGAACAAATTTTTCAAAACAGACACAAAAATTGAACCAAAAAGTTGCCTTGTCTCACTGTGCTGTGTGGCATTACCATTGACTTAATCAGGAACAGATACATCACAGGCCCTGAATGCCAGACAAAAAAAAAGATTTTATTCTTTATTCAAGAATAAATAGTTCAATTAACATGCTGGAAAGAGAGACAGCTGTTTAAAAATGGGGAAGGCCTAGTATAAAATGAAAATCCATGTAATTTTTTTTACTAACATTAGTTTGGAGGGGAGGGAACAGAAGAGAAGAACCTGAATAGATTCTTTTCTCTCAGATTATCAGCTGGCAGGGATGGCTGAAGACAATACCTTCCTAAGCTGGAAGAGAAGAAACATTTACCACTTGAAGCCAGATTTGTTCTGCAAAAGCATGCAGCGTAAAGACCAAACTATCTATCTTCCATGCAGATGTTATTCTAGTCTTAATATACACTCATTAAAGCTGGAAATCCATCAAAGACACAGGGAGATGCACATGCGTATGTGCATATATGTATACACGTGTAGATATACACCCTTAAAATCAAATTACTTAGAAGAAGAATAGTGTTAAAATAATGAATTTATTACAAATAGCAAAGTTTATCAGAAAGTTAAACATCCTTTTCTCTAAAGTTTTTCATAAAAGAAATAAAAATTCCATCCTCTTATGAAGGAAATCAGATAATTTCATGTGGAAGACATGCCGCAGGATAGGTAGAGGAGCACACTAAATGAGGTACGGTGAAATATTCCTATATCAAATACTAATTGGATTTTTTTTTTCCCCCTTTAAATAGAGAAAAAGCAAAAAACAGTTTAGATAGTCAGGAGTGGCAAAGTTTTGTTCATATGTTGAACAGTGCCAGGTAGCATAGGAAAAAATCAGGTTCTTCCACTAAACTTCAGTGTCAGGATGTTATGGTTGGTTCTGACTATAAACCTTTTCCTTAAAAGAGCAATTTAGAGTGGGATCAAAAGACCAGCCACAGTTGTAGCAATAACTATTTTTTAAGAATATACCCATAGCAGATAGATTTTACAACATGCAGTTCCTCCAGTTCTTCACTTACTTAGAGACCTACAGAAAAAAAATGTATGACTATTGGAAAGGAGAGTTTGAGCTCAGAGCAATGTGTCAAACAGCGCTTTATTCTAGTGAAGGTAGATCTCAAATGTGAGGTACAAGGAAACTGAAGTACAAAACTCTGTAGCTTTAAGTAGATGGCAGGGTCCATTGTAATTTACTAAAGCAGTTCAAGCTGTTCCTGGAGGGAAGATCCCATTCAATAAGGATGGGACACTCCATCTCCTATTCCCCATCTCCCTTCTATTAAGTTGTTAGTTGGGCAATTCTTCTTGACAGATGATGGCACAGTCTCATAATATTGAAAATCTCACTATCTTTCAACTGAACCACAGCATGTCAGTATACCTAGGCATGTTTAATGCTTAGGAAACTCCAGTGAGTACAGAGCAGCATGCAATGTTTCGTCAGCAACAGCATATCAGGAGCAACTGTTTAACGTCTGCAGTGTTTTCTTGTAGGAGTGATTCCCAACTCAATCCAAAGACCCCTTTTCTTCTATTACTTCCATTGCCTAAGTACAGGATACACCAAAGACTATGTGAAACACCCTAGTGAAAATTCGGGTGGGGGTGGAGGGGGGGAAGTGCAGGGAGAGACAGATAATTTCTCCATGTTCTTCTGGTGAGAAGAATGGAAAAAATAGTTTATTAAGAGACAGGCTACTCTGAATTACTTGCTCTTTGATGCAATCAAATCTTTTTCCTTTAAAACCTGTTTAGAATTTTAAATTTTTCCTGTTTGTTTCCCTGATCCTACTGCTGCTCTGTCTTTTATGTGGTATATACATGCTTTTGAACAGAATAACTTTACCAATGCTTTTGTGCTGACTTTTCTTTAGCCATGCCTGTTCTTTTACAGGAGAAGAGTTTGAGTGTACCCTACCACTAACTCCAAAGTGATCAAAGCATGTCTTGGGATTGTGGAGAAATTGAAAAAACCTAGAAAAGAGTCATCCTCATAAGAGAAAGTAAGGCACAGAATTTAGCTGGAAAATGTTGAGGACAGTATTGAATATACTGAAAGTAAAAGACATTTCAAATTGTTTTGAGAAGTTAAAAGAGGTTTCAGATGCTTTTGAATATCCATCAGAGGAGCACAAAGAACTGCAGCTAACATGTACTCTATTTTAAACCTGGCAAAACAATATTCAGAATTTTTTTGTATAAACATGTTGTTCTGTAAACACAACTCACAGTTGCATGCTAGCTAATTCAAATACAAACTTTTATAGAGATATATAACATGAAAACCACACAGAAAAAAAAATAAAAGATGATAGAATATAATACTATTAAAATGCAGAAAGCAGTCAGCCAGATTTACTGTGTAAAGTCCTGGCTCCATTTCAGACTTGGGAGTTTTGCCAAAAATTTTAATAGGGCCAGGATTTCACTATTTGCATTCTATGATAGAAGAAAAAGGGAAAGAAAATTAAATGTAAAGAAAGAAGCGAAAGAAAATTCATACTTGTATTCAGCATACATATACATTCACATAGCTATGGAGTTCATGTATAATGACAACTATCAATGTTTGTCAACATAATTTAACATTTTTAATGAAGCTTTAAATTTGTACCTATTTTATAGGTGGGAAAATCAAGGTACACCAAGCTTGTTGACTTTCTGTGGCAACAATTTGTTTCAAGTGTGGTGTGAGAGTCTGGAGATTGAAGAAGGATTAATATTGAAAGGAAATGGAGCAGAAATTCTCGTAAGTACCCTTTTGTTCAAGAATGCCATTGCTAAGGAATGCCTGTGTATACATGAATAGAACTATCCTACTCAGTAATTTTTGCCTTCATGGATGGATATTTTGAGGACAGTGCTATCAAGCCCTGGAAAGTTACTTGTTTAAATAATCTGCCCATTATAAGACTGTTCTTTTCAATATGAGTAAATTGCTGTTATGTCTCTGCGTGGCTCACAAGATGGCCACTAGCTGCGGGATGATGAAAACATGAGCAGAACACACACCTTGATACACCGCTCCTTCAAATTCTTATTTCTCCAAGAGTTTTATTTTTTTTAATCTGCTATTGTTTTGACAGTGTGCCATTATCCTTCAACATAAAGACTTCAGAGAAAGATTGATTTTTTTTTTTTTTGTATTCTTGATGATTCAGTAATTCATTTAAATAAAAAAAAAAGTTGTTTAGTCTTTGGCAAAGAAGAGAATTTAAACTCCTGGAACAATTCCAGTTTCCTTCATTCTTGAGAGTTCCTAATGAGCTGGGAAGTATTAGGAAGAAAAGTAGACCACATCCACTGTCTTGTCAAGATGGGAGACTAAAGGGATGGAAGCCCTAGAAGCCATATATGAAGCCCATAAAAGGTTCAAAGGAGATGCCAATTCCAGCTTGGCCAACTCCCTGGGCAGTACGATGGAAATACAGGGCCCCAAGTAGAAATACTAGAATGGGAATGTCTTGGTGCAAGTGACCGGCTTGACTTTTCCTTGTTAGAAACTCTTGAGACAAATACAGCATTCTTTCACCTTGGTAGACGTAGACAGCATTCTCATATCACACCTTGCCTTTATTTGGACCTCTTAGCAAGAATTCCGAGTGCCAAATTAGTATGGGATTACACTCAACCCTTTTGTTTGAAGGCAGTGCTGTCTGTCATAGCAATTTTCTCCCAGCTTAGTATTCCACTATCAATATAAGTCTTATGATTTCTACTCTTGTCTTTCCAGAAGCATGCCACAGGCAGAGATCCCATCACTGAAATAAGCTTTACACAGCTTTACAAAGACAATTGCCTTTTACTTACAAGACTAGGAGCAGTTAATATAGATTAATTGTAAAACAGCCAGTAACCTGGCTGACTTACTTTCCCTCTTAAATGTGCTGTGGAGAGACACCTGAGATCTGCAGACTGTCCTCATTTCACCTGGTGTCTGTAGTGGTGCACTGCGCCCGGGTGACTGTTGACTTGATCTACATCTCTGCTTGCCTAGTGACTGGGTTGCTAGGTGATCTTACGCCGTTAAACCAATTCTCCCAGCTGCAGCACAACCTATGCTTACAGCATCCATCTTGCAAGATCATTAGGCATAATGATCTTTGTTAGGCTGGGTCTTTACTCCCTTGAGTACCAGCACAACCTGGAAACAAAAAAAAAGAAAGGAAGACGAGAAGAATCAGCTGTATTTCCCAAGCGGAGTGTATAGCAATGATGAGTGTACACACACAGCATGTTCTTGATCTCATACAGAATTAATAAGCATTCTTTTTAAAAATAGCATATTCTAAAAATTTTTACACTCAGTTTGGATAATTAGTCTTTAGCATGCAAAGAACTGTCCAAGCTCAGGAGAAGTCTATTTAAATGTTACTTTTATCTTCTGCGTACATTTAGGAGAAGGTCTTGCTAGTAGTGGTAATTTGTTAGCTGGAAAATTATTTCACATATTCCATCCTTTAGCTTAATGGAAAAACCTGAAAAGAAGTAAAAATTGCCTGATCCTTAACTTAGAGAGATTAGTAGTGTCTTGATTAAATATGTATATTTGTTATTTTTCATTTCCATTTCTATATTCTTTTTCATATCTCTCATTTATGAAGTATCTGTGACTGTTATAAGATGAGGAACAGTGGTGCTTGGAAAGCAGCCCAGAGACTACTATGCACCATCAGAAAAGTATATGCTTTTTGTGAGGTATGGGATTATTGCACTGATAATGCCCTAATTCTGGAATAGAATGTTGGAGAACTAAAGGAAGAAAAGCTGAAAAGAAATGAAGGAGGCAAACAGACTTGTACCAGTAACAGATTGTTCTGAGTTGCTGGGCATAGAAAAAATCCAGGTTTATGAAAGAAGAGCAGAACACTGCAAGGAAAAGCAAGTGCGTAGTGTCAGTAATCAATGTGCCTCTGTGGAATAGCCTCTTTACACAAAGCAGCAGTAAAGGCTGTGTCTCGTTACAGCAACAGTAGGAAAATTCCCAATCTTGAAAGGTAAAAACTAAAAATGGATATAATCACAACAGGCACCCAACAGACTTGAGTGGCATATCTGATTGAAAAATGGTCTCGTTAGGTAGAGGCAAAGTCACTTCCACACAACAGTTAGCTCTCCTCTTCCTACATGTCTTCAGTGTGCAAATTTAATTCTTCAAAATTAGTCATGCAAATATGAGGAAATACATGTCACTTTTGCAAGAGCACGGCAGCAACGTTCAGCAACAAATGCCTTGCAGGAATGCTGCAGTCCTGTGAATGAAGAAACCTCAGAGGAAAAGAGGAAGAGTGCCGAGTTATGGAGATGCCATTGACAGGCACAACTGCAACTATGCCAGAAAGCTCTTTTGTCTTGGAGGTGAAGGTGTAATGAGATCCAGGGGCCATCAGATGATATCAGGAAAGTTATGCAGAACTGTGACTTTAACAGGACATATAATTAAACATTGGAACAAATATGAGAAATCACACATCACTTGAAGACATGAAAAACACTACTCATTACAAGATTACATGCAGGACTGACTAGGTGAAGCCTGTGGCTTGCTTTATTCGGTGAGTCAGCCTAAGTAGTGATTAATTAATTCTGATCTTTCAGTGTCCGAGTGAGTGCAGTGTTGATGTTTGTTACACAAAAACAAAAACAAAACCCAAAACCTGGAAGGAAAACACAGGCACAGTAGGGTCTGGATAAAAATGTTTGCTAAAAATACGCAAATCAAAGAGCTGACCTCTTTCTCTACACATGCACTGTGCTGCTCTGGTATGCATCTGGGAGCGTCAGAAAGAGAGCTATGATCTTAGTGGAGGCCACCAGGGGAGCTGAGATTCCAAAGAGAGTGCATAGTTCCTGTACACTCCAGTGTTTTGCGGAGGTTTTTTGAGGTTTTTTTTTTTTTGGAGGTTGGTTGGTTCGTGGGTAACAGTACTGAGCAAAATGATGCCTCGCATCTTGACCACAGTGGAGATCGTGTTCTGTCACTGTGAGCCAAGGAAGAGGGTTTCATGGCAAAACACTGGCCACTAGTTTGGGAATGGTTCGAGGACAAATGCATTTGGATTAGAGGAAGCCTGGAAATCTTGGCTTTAAACAGAGAATTTGAATTAGACAGAGCCTGGAAAACTGGGCTTTAAATGGAAACAGGACCACAGTGAAATTATTACAATGAACCCATAAATCTCAATTTGGTGTTTTCAAACTACATATCTCCGCTTTGTACTAAATCCCTGTCCCAAACTGGCAACATCTGTTGACAAAGAGCAATCAAGTAGGGAGATCTGGAGGATTTTTATTTTAAGACGGGGGTGGCTGAGAAAAGGGAGGTGAGAGACTTCTGGAGAGGATGTTTTGTTTCATGGTCATTTTCTGTAGGAGATAGGGAGAGATGAGAGCCCAACATAATCCCACTTAATTCCTGGGAATTCTTCCCTGATTAGTCATGCTCCCAGCCAGAGAAGGGTTTCCTGCTCTTCCTGTGAAAGTACAGATCATGCCTGTTATCTGAAAAACAATAGCAGTGTATGCTCTTGTGCATATGCACACTCATTCCGTCTCTTTTATTTTCTAATTCATGGATGAAATGTGACTGTAAGGATCAATGTGAGCAGAAGTAAAAAGAGCTAAATACAGCTGATGGCTGCTGATACATATGTAATATATAAGGATTATAGCAGTTTGTCATACAGTCCAAGGATTAAGGAGAGTTTCAGAATTACTGGTAGGAGGTAAAAATTCACACTAAATTTGCAAGTATGAAACCAATCTAACATCTTCAGCTATTGCCAAATTCTTCACTACCATAGTCAATGGGAGTTTTATCAGTCCTGTCATTGTCAGCAGTCTGTGACTGTAGACCTACAACAATGACAAACCTGTAGTAACTATCTTTATCAGCAGTTGCTCCAAATGTATTGCAGTACACTAGATGGCAGAATTTGGAAACTGATATGCACCTTCATTTTGAAGATAAGTAAACATTTACCTTGAAGTTTTCAGAGACTATACCTAGAATGTGATCCATGTAAAAATATGTTGGTATAAATGGAAAATGTAGAAAATGGTACTTGCTCAGAAACTGAAAATGTATGGTGAACCTAACCACTGTATAATCCCTTTTAACTAAAGTGCCTGGTCAGATACTCAGATCCTCACAAGTCTGGGGGAAAATTATGTCAGAGACTTAAAACACAGTAAGGTATCATTGATACAAAACTATTTATTTACAAATATTGTCTGAAGTCTCTTTCCCTGAATATGAGAGGAATTAAATGCTGGGAGGGGATTATTTAATTACTGGCTGATCTGTTCACTCTAAGATTTTTCTCAGGGTTCTGCTTCCTCTGGATCTGTGACCATTGTCCAGTAAACCTCAATGACTACATATTTCTAGCTCTGAACAGATTTGTGCTGGATTTTCTGGAGGCAGAAGACTTACTCTGTTTGAAACCTATTGTAGTTTCAACTTAAACCATAGCTTTACACAAATGCAAAGATGCACATGCAGACATCGTGTGGTGTCTTCTTGCTCTACAGAAAATTATTGTACCTACCTTTCCTGTTCCAAGTAACCTAATTTAAAGAAATGGTAAATCAGCTTCCAATCTCCCCAGGAACTTTTGACCCCATTAATTTATCTTATTTTTCTCACTTCCTGACATTCTGTGTCAGCGATTTGTAGATCTAAAGAGTCCACAAAGAGTTTGAGCAACCAAGGTACAAAAGACAGGGTAAGGTAAGGAGGAGCATTTAGCAAAGAACAGTGGCACAGCAAGGAGGAGGGGCATGGCTTGGAGAATCAATGTGAGACCTAAAGAGTAGACTTTTTTTTTTTTTACTAGAGATAGGCAGGAGAATTGTTCTAACAATGAATTACCTCTTTAAAAATCACTTCTTAGAATCATGCTTTGAGAGATTGTCTGGCATTTTGGAAGCTTTCCAGTCCACCAAAAGTGTGGTTGTTTCAAGCAGTATTTCTAGCCAAAGGCTACAAATTGGAGAACTCTGTGTACACCAGGGACAAAAGTTTGGTGGCACTTATTTGGCTGACCTAACATACAAAGTGTTGAGAACCTTCTAAGGAACAGGCACCTCATCCAAATTTGAGATTAGGTCTCACCTGTAGAAACCTTTGTTCTAGCTCTCCTTCCCTTGATGTACTTCGCCTTTGTTTTGTTTTGGTTTGGGTTTTTTTCCCATTTTTTCTCCATTTGTTTTTTCTCCTTGTGCTTTTATTTTGACCAAAATGTTTCATCCATACACACAAAACTGGCTAAATCAGTAGGCTGAACCAAGAAGAATGGAACCGAGAGTGATGTGATAGAAACAAATTACTGCATAAATTAATGACACAAAACTAGCGTTACTTCACTGTATTGAATTTGTATATATTTGTAATGCAAACTCTTGACTACTTGACAAAGAGACTGTAGTTATCTGAACTTAATTTTTTTCCTCTTCTGTAATTTTTTGTTTTTCTTCTCATAAGTAAATAAATTAATCAAAGAGTGAGGAGAATCCTCATTCAAATTATTTGTCTCATTTTAGCAATTTAAGACAAAACACAATTTGCTGCTGCTTCAAATCAGCTTAATTAATCCTATGAGAACTAAATTAGTCTTTATGTTGGTTGTATTAAGGCCCCTTGTTAACTGGCAGAAACATAAGCTCATTATAAGTCTCAAAGAAACACAGAAATAAGATCTGCAAATACAGTTATCAAAGTAGAAATAAAAACTATCTACTTCATAAAAATGAAACTAATTTTGATAAAAACATCAGAAACAAAAGCCATAGCCTTTTATGTTCCTATCCTTCAACATTTTTTCTCTTTATTGGTAAAAAAAGCATAGATGTCAAAAATGAAAATAAGCTTTTAATGTACTTCAAAATAATCTAATACGAAAGTTTTTTGTTACTACTTAAGAAAATGGCCTCTGATGAATGGATGAAAGTAAAAAGATGATGCACAGCAGCTGTGAGAGAGAGGAGTGAGAAAAATGTCAGAGAAAGCCCTGTAGACATCAAGGTCAGTGAAGAAGGAGGGGGCAAAGGTGCTCCAGACACTGGAGCAGAGACTCCACTGCAGCCTCTGGAGAAGACCATGGTGGAGCAGTTTATCACCCTCCAGCTCATGAAGGATCACGCCGGAGCAGATATTCACACCATAGCAAGTGGACATGCTCTGAAGAAAGCTGCAGCCTGTGGAGAACCCACGCTGGAGCAGGCTCCTGGAAGGAACTGTGACTTCATGGAGAGGAGCCCATGCTAGAGCAGGTTTGCTGGCAGGACTTGTGACTCCATGAGGGACCCACACCAGAGCAGTCTGTTCCTAAAAGGACTGCACCCTGTGGAAGGGACCCATGCTGGAGCACTTAGTGAAGAACTGCAGCTTATAGGAAGGACCCACCTTGGAGAAGTTTATGAAGCACTGTATCCCATGCGATGGACCTCACATTGGAGCAAGAGAAGAGCATGAGGAGGAAGGAGTGGCAGAAACAAAGCGTTATGAGCAGACACAACACCCATTCCCTGTCCCCTACGCTGCTTGAAGGGGTGCGTGTGTGTGTAGGAGTAGAGGAGTAAGGAACGAAGGTGTGAAGATAAGCCTGGGAAGAAGGGGAAGGTGGTTTTAGTTTTGTTCTTATTTCTTGCTATCCTACTCTTATTTTTAATTGGCAATAAATTAAATTAATTTTCTCCAAGTTGAGTCTGTTTTGCCTATGATGATAATTAGTGAACAATCTCTCTGTCCTTACCTCAACTGATGGGCTTTTTAATCTTATTTTCTTTACCTATCCTGTTGAGGAGGAGCAGTGAGAGCAGTTGGGTGGGAGTCTGGCAGCCAGTCAAGGTCAACCCACCACATCGTCTCATGTAAACTTGCTCTGTTGTTCTCATTCTCTCTCAGTAGAGCCACAGTGCAACAAGCATGATAACAAGTCACCTGTATTGGAGGTCAGGCATATTAGGAATACAAGTTTTCTTTAAAAAACAGAAGTAGTTAAGCTACAAATGCTCTTATTTGCTGAGAATAAAATAGTTTGTAGCTACAAGTTAATTTTTAAAAGCATGCTTTACCATAAAGGTAGTTATTGCAACACACAATTCTAGTAGAAAGAAGCTATTGTGTCAGCCTTACTGTAGCTAATTAAGGTTAAATCCAACTTCTGAGAGATACTGCTAATTTATATGGTACTAAGAACAGCCTTTGTTACAAGATTCAAAATACTAAGAGAAAATATTCCTAATTCATTTTTTCTAATGTAAAAATAATTAGCTTTTTCATAGCCATGAACAGATTCTTAAAATAATCTTGTAAGGCTGTCCTGGAACCAGGAAACTTATAAAAAGCCTTCCACAGTGAGAAAGGGGGTGGAGCATGGGTGCATGTTTATTAACTTCTGAGTCATCAGGCTGAACAATCCCACAAAACAAGGAAGAAAGGATGATAAATGTGACCGTGCAGACCTGAAGCAAAACTGACCACGGTCACCAGGCCAGATTTGAGTGGAGCCCTACAGATCACCTGGCCATCAATTGTCATCTACCAGTATACATTTCTGGAGGGAATAATAGTATTAATAATTAAAAAAACCCTTACAAATACTAGTCAAACTGTAAATAAACTTTGAAATGGCATGAAAAAAAAAGTCTGAAACACACAGTCATCTGAAGCTTTTCCTCAGTTAGAAGCTATGATAACTTTGAAATTGCTGTGGTCTGACTCGTACACTTTTACACCCATGAAGAGCAATATTTAATTCAAAATCCATATTTGTTGAAAAAAAACCCTCAACTCTCTAGCCAAGTTTGCTACAGTCTTATCTCACCACTTACACTGTTTTTACACAAGGATTTGTTTAAGAAGGTAAGCAGTTCCCTAAATAGCTGTTTCGTTACTAAGCTATTAGGATTATATCTCGCTGTTTTATAATCAGTTGCTGACAATGAATTGGAACTCATTTTACCTTCTTACAGTAAGGTATCTTCCTTTTTCTAGAAGGAATGAAGTAATTGACTCTTCCTGCAGCAAGATAACATCTTCACTGTCCATCTTAAAATCTGTTATTTAACTTCTTTGAACTGTAGTCCTTTCCTATTTTGTATTTTGTTTCAGCCTTGTTGAACATTAAGCAGAGTCTCAGGCCAGATAAGATCTGGATTCCAGAGGCAGCCAGCCAGCAGCAAAAGACAGTGCTGTCTCTTGGAGATTTGATCTTCCTGTTTCTGGTTTACCCTGTTCTGTCATTGCCCAGGAAAGCTCCTCACTATCTTGTGCTGCCATCCCTTGTCTGAAAAGTTCAGGAGTTTCTTTCTGCTGCAGCCAAAGTGAACAATGAGTTTTCCACTGGGTTAGAGAGAGGTGTCAGTCTGGTTGCAAACAAAGTCTGCAAAGTGTAAACAACTTGGTAAATACTTTCCTTGAAAACCTCATTTTGAGAGCTTGTAAGTGTTGTATCTGTCTTGTCTTAAGGGTGCTATTTGCTGTTTTTGTTCATTATTCCTACTGATCAGATCGTGGTGAGATCAGAAGCAAACTTTTAGTTCTCACAGGAGAGCAGTTAGGTTGCAATCATGCCCCCCACAGAGGAGGCCATGAAGACGAAGTCCCCTTAAGTCCTTCCAATCCCTAGTCTGTCAGGTGTATTTTAAATCTGTAGTTTCCCCAGCATAGAGGATTTTTTTTCTATATTTGCACATCTATCACAGTCAGGCCCTGGTCTATGTCTAGAACTTTTACTAGCATAAAAATACACGTACTATACGTATATGTAAATAAGTACTAGCATAAAATATACATTAAAAACTTATAACAAGATCAAAATTTTTAATTAATAAACAGAGCTTCCTCCTTTAAAACATACAATAAATATATAACATAATAAATAACTTTCCTGTTAAAAACATTGACAATTGTCTGCTAAAATATATTTTTCAGATATAGAGGTATACCACACACCATTAATTTTCAAGGACAGATTTAATATAGTAGAGAGTTGGCTTGACAACTGATGGTATAAAGCAGCCTATTTAAATCTGAAAGAGAGACAGCTTAATACAGAGAAACAGATGACTGAAATACTCATCCTCCTCAATTCAAGTGTGAAAAAATAAGAGGCCTCAGAACAGGAGACAATTGCTGTCCACAAAATAAACAGCATTTTTTCACCCGTTACCAAATTATTGCAACATGATTCATATCTAGGTCTTTCTATATCAGGCTAAAATTCTGTCCTTAGCCTCTCCAAAATCTCTGCATTGCAGGCAATGGCTCTGCTCTTACAGCTTGTAACTGTGGAACGGGAAGCAGTCTTTAAAGACCAATCTTCTCTGGCTTGGCTTGCTCCTTCCTTCCTTCCTTTGCTCCTTACTTCCTTCCTTTGTTCCTTCCTCCCTTCCTTTCTCCCTTTCTCACTTTCTTTCTCCCTTCCTTTCTTCCTTCCTTTCTTTCTCCCTTTCTTTCTTTTTCTCTCCTTCTTTTTCCTTTCTTTCTTTCTTTTTCTTTCCTTCTTTCTTTCTTTTTCTTTCCCTTCTTTCTTTCTTTCTTTCTTCCTTCCTTCCTTCCTTCCTTTCTTTCTTTCTTTCTCTCTCTCCCTTTCTCTCTCTCTCTTTTCCTTTTCTCCCTTTTTCTCTCTTTCTTTTCTTTCTTTCCTTCTTTCTTGCTTTTATTCCTTCTCCCCCCACACCCCTTACAGTATTGCAAGATATTTAAGGAAGAACTGGAGATGCATGCACACAAGCAGGGCTACGACCTTGTTGGCATCACGGAGACATGGTGGGACGACTCTTACGACTGGAGCGTCAACATGGAGGGGTATAGGCTTTTTAGAAAAGACAGGCGGCGAAGACGAGGAGGGGGTGTCGCTCTCTATGTCAGCAACTGACTGGAGTGCGTGGAGCTCCGCCTGGGCATGGGGGAGGAGCTGACAGAGAGCTTATGGGTCAGGATCAGGGGACAGGGACGGACGGGGGATGTTACGGTGGGGGTCTGTTACAGGCCGCCTGGCCAGGAAGACAGAGCGGACGAGGCGCTCTATAGCCAGATGGGAGCAGCCTCACGGCGGTCACAAGCCCTGGTCCTCATGGGGGACCTCAAACACCCCGACATCTGTTGGAGAGACAACACGGCAGGGCACAGGCAGTCCAGGAGGTTCCTGGAATGCGTGGATGACAACTTCCTCCTGCAGGCGATAGAGGAGCCAACAAGGAGGGGTGCCATGCTGGACCTCGTGCTCACCAACAGGGAGGGGCTGGTGGGGGACGTGAAACTGATGGACAGCCTTGGCTGCAGTGACCAT
>WHYT01015397.1:122024-174557 GCA_009806455.1 Tetrax tetrax
TTTAAATTAGAAGGAGGTAGGTTTAGATTAGATATTAGAAAAATTTTTTTTACAATGAGAGTTGTAGAACACTGGAACAGGTTGCCCAGAGAGGTGGTGGATGCCCCATCCCTGGAAACGTTCAAGGCCAGGCTGGATGAGGCCCTGAGCAACCTGATCTAGTCAGGGATGTCCCTGCTTCTTGCAGGGGGGTTGGACTAGATGACCTTTGAAGGTCCTTTCCAACCCTAACCATTCTATGATTCTATGATTCTATGAATGTAATGATTCTTCTTTTTTTTTTATTATTGTGGTCTAGCTCAGGTACACATCTGTTTTCTTGTATATGAGACTTTCATAGGACAGGGCTTTTTCCCCCCCTTGCTTTTTAAAGCTCACAGAAAGCAAAGAGATTAATTGTCAAAGATCTGATGAAAAACATTGAGTCATAATGGAAAATACACTAAAGATTATGAGGTGGGAATTTAATTAAAATATTGTCCCACAGCTGAAAAGGAGCCAGCTGAGCAACCTGCTGAGGTTAAACTCCTGTTCACCATATCTGAAGCTAGACTTCCACCATGCTCTTCTAGCTGGGTCTTTGTGCTGGCACATAAGAGCTCAGTTGTTCATTTGTCGCCTGCTTTTTGCTGTGATTTTGGTCACATGAGGAGGCTTTCAGCAGACTGTTCACATTCCTTTAAACTCTTGCATAATAGAAAGCAGTTGCTGAGTACTCTGCTGGACGCTTTGCTGTTCTTCTTTTAGCCTTTTCTCATCATGGAAAATCTCCTCCTGCAGGAAAACTGGAGATGAAGCTTTAGATGAAACATCCAGATACAGCAATTAGCATGGAGAATGACTTATAACTTGCTACCCAGCCATCCTCCGTTCAAGCTTCACAAGTGCTAGAGAGCTACTGCTCTAGTAAACTGACTTTTTAAAGCTAGCTTCAAAATTACCACCCCTCCCAACAAACCCAAAGAAAAAACACCAAACCACAAAATACTCAGAAACAGAACTCTACTAAGTTAATCCTCATGGTCTAGTGGCAAAGCTGTAATTTTGGGCATGTCCTATGTGAAGAAACACAAGAAAATGGGTAATTCAATTCTAGATTTGCAGGGAACAGTCTTTTCTTATGTGATGCCTCTGCAAGATAAAAACCTTTTACCTCAGAGTGATTACCAAGACCCACAGTGGATTTACCAGGAGCTGAGAAGATTCCAGTCTCTTTCAGGTCACATACTGTAAAAGGGCAATAATTGTACAGTCAGCTCCCCTTTCCCCCAGCCTTGCTCAACCCCACAGGGACATCCAGCCTTGCTAGGAAAGATCCCTTCCTAGAAGGGATCCTCAGAAGTAGGGGAGACAACACCACGAGGAGATAGGTGCCCTTCTTGGAGCTCATTATCTTAGTGTTGTCAAGCTGAAAAACAAAAGAGAAGAGAACTGTAGGGATTATTCCCATCCTGTAACCCCACAGAAAGAGCTTACATGATGGGAACAATCCTGTTTTCTGTATTTGGAAAGCACTGGCACAAGCCAGGTCATGAGACTCAAACCCAAAAGACTCCGTCTTCTGTTCTACTGTCTCTGAGGGAAGGGACATCCCTATGTTCAAAGACTGAGAGAGGAGGGCTGGGGAAAATTCAAGACAGTGGGCATGTAGTTACTTGTCCCACATAGTATTTTTAAACTCCAGGACAGAGCAGTTAACCTAAAGACTGTCTATGGGTATGCTGGAATATGAGCTTGCAATCTGTGACTCCCCCTGCTGTCTAAGGTGCCAGGCCAGTGTATTTTGCCCTTGTTTTCTGTCTAATCATAGGTCCAGTAAGCCAGGAACCTCTGAAGATACTCAAAAGGAGCCCAGCTCTTTCATGGATCAACATGACCTCATGGTGGTAGGAACAGCACTGTCTCAGTTCAGGTTTCTGTGTGTAAACTCACAGCCAAGGAGAGGATGCTCCTTCAGAAAGCACTTGACACCCAGGAAGATTTTCTCTATCACCTGATAACCTCTCATTCCAAAACAAAAAGGCCAAAGTGGGATTTGCAGAAACCTCCAGGTGGGTCGAGTGGCATCTGGGCACCGTCGAGGAGCTGTGAGGACACCAGGTATGATGGAGGTTGGCACCGCCAGCCCGCTGCTCCAGACCTAGTTCCGCTTCTGCCCGAGGAAAGACCCAAAGCTGCATCTTAATCTGCCTATCTGGTAAGAAGGAAAACCACTAAGTTTCATCTTGTAGTGCCTCCCCTCATTAAAACTGCAGGAGCGTGTCTCTGCCTTCACTGTGGAGAAAGGTGTTTTGGGAATGATAAGGAAGACTGATTCTGCTCTAGCCAATTAGAATGTTTTAAATGTATGTTTCTTGTAAAGCAGTACAAGGAAAGGTTTTTTTTTTAGTCTTCCTACAAAATAAACTCTTTAAAAACTCAGTTCCTAATGTGGGAGTTTCATAATAATAAATTAGAGGTCAAATAGAGCTGTAGTGAAAAAAATGTGTTTAGTACTCATGCAACTGTTCTGTCCTCCGTGTCCACAAAACATAACTAAGAAGTTGAAGAAAAAAAACAAGTACAATATTTGAAAGCAATTTAAAAATGTTACCCAGAGCTAGCAGTCAGTGAATTGTTCTAACAGTTCCCTGGAGTATTTAGATAATAATGGTTTTTATATCATCTTGGTATGCAATGTTCAAGAAAGAAGAAAAACATTTTTCAGTAAAAACTCTGACAAAAACACATATTAAAAGGATCCAAATGGAATCTTCAGTTGTACCCACAGCTCTACAACCCCATTTGGAAAAAGTTTGCCATTAGTTTAGGAATCTCTCCTCTTTCCACGCCATTCTCCTCTGACCTGGCTTTGAGCCAAGCTCCCTTTTGGGCTCTTGATTTCTGAGAATCTTGTGCAGTTCATGATTTAGAAATAAAAGATTGAAAAAATGAAAATACATCCCTAGTATCTATTAGTTTAATATGTCTGTACATGATTAACAGATGAAAATATTATCCAGTCTGTAAGATAAAATGTCTCAGAAACACATTGTCAATCCACTTCAGGTTTTACTACATTTTCCTTTATCTACATTGTATTTCACTCACTTTTTTGTTTAGTAAGCAAAAGAAACAATTTGCAAGGTGCAAGCCTTTACCATTTCAGTGTCTGGTCCTATATATCCCAGTCCACATTCCCTTGGCTAAGTTTTCCTTGTATGATGAGTGATGATCAGTGAGTGGTAATCAATGAACCGTTATTCCTGAACAGTTGAACTTGTGAGTGAAACCTACAACCTTTTTTTTTTTTGTAGGTGCACTGAACATCTTTCAATATTACAAAGAAGAGATATAAGGACACCTGAGATCATTGCCATGGGATTCCCAGGACAGATCCTGTGCAAGTCTGAAGCTGCAGAAATAAAGGTTATTATTGTGAATTGGTTCTGCAAATGGAAATCTAGCATTGATAAATGTATAGCTACTGGCCTAACAATGTTGCTTGAAAAAAAGTTGTTCTTACATTAATATGAAAATTGCAAATGACAATTAAGAAAATAAAATTTGCAAGGTGGGCTATAGGAAAAGTGGTATCAAATGATGCAGCAATGTATGAGTGCAAAAAACCCAAGAATAATATAAAGCTGTGGAAGCATTGTACTCTGCTGAGGTTAGCTTAATGAACCATACAGACAGAATCTGTGAATTGTAGAAGTGTATTATTATTGTTATTGATCTTGTATTAACTTTAAAGAGACCAAGTTTTAAATACATGAATTTTTTGAATATTGAAGTCTACGCACAGGAGCTGTTTACATCCCCTTCTAAAGTCCATCTTTGCCCTGAAAGCTACTAAACTTACTGTTCTGAAATAGCTGCTGTTAGGGAGATACGAATAGACTATTATAAGGATTTGTTTGCAGTTCTTAAAATTCATTTTTTTTCCTGACCACTGGGAAGCAATTTGGAATCTTAAATGTCTACTGAGCAATTAATCATCAAGCAGTTATGGAAAATGGCAGCTTCTTACAAACTGTACCTAACCTGTTACATCCACTGTTCAAAACAGGCCTCCAAGATGAAAAGGTCAGAAAGAGTGACAAGAATCAACTGAAAGCACTCAGTCAAAGAACATAAGTAAAACTAGATTAAATTTCTGACTGGATATCCTCTTCTTGTAGTAAAGTGAGTTTTGACCTCATCCAACTAGCTGGGTCCTATCCTGCTTATTCTTATTGGTCTTACAGAGTTAATATAGCTAAGGGGAGCTAAGCTGACTTTGACTGTAGTTCATGTACACATACAATTAAATCCATGGATATTTATGGTGACTCTGCAGCTGGTGAAAGATCATTTTTTCTTTGTTCTACTTAAAAATTCTGCATGCATTCTTATTTGACATTTATTAGTGGAGTCATTCAGGCAAAAGTATGAAGGCCCATGCTTTACGTGCCCGTTGTTGGTCTGGCTAAAGGAAGAATGGAAGAGAAACTTGTAAGAGCACTGGAAAAGAGGGTACACAGCAGAGCTTACCCAAGTAAAGATGAGAGCAGAAGCTCAAAAGAATGAAGGAAAAATGACTGGCTTTTAAGGTTTCATATTCAGTGGAAGATGTTCTGTATAAAAGCTGTGGTCAATCCCAATGCTGATATTTGCTTCCAACTATTGTCACGAAGAGAATAAGTGCTGGGAAATACAGTATTCTGGAGATATTTCAGTGGAGTGGTGAAACAGATTGAATATATCTGCCAAAATAGTATTTGAACCGAGACAATTAGGAGGAGAATAACTTAGAGTAAGTGAATTTTAAACTTCTCCCATGAACAGTGAAAATCTCACAGTGGACATTAAGAAAATCTATTCTCAAGAGCTATAACAGCTCATTTGAATTGTAATTATTAAACACCACTACATCTTTAACAGGAAATCTCTTCACCTCTAGCTCAAGAGCTGTCTGCATAAAGGAATATGTGCTTTAATTTATCAACTCATTTTGCAATCATTATTTCTTCAATATTCATTCTCAACACACAAAATTATTTTATGTCAAATACTTAACTGTAATTCAGCTGAAGACACTTCCAAAAAGGGCTGAAACAGTTCATTCACTTTGGCTGCAGTTCAGTTAATACTTTAAGCTGATGTAAGCCAGTCCTTCCATTAAAAGCATCAGTCCCACTCTCAGTTACCTATGATTTTTACCCACTCTCTTGTTCCAGTGAAGTTGTCTATGTGGCTGGAAGATTAACTAGATCAGGAAACTCGTGGAGATAAAAAATAAATATTTTGCTAATTTCTTCCTGCCAGCTAGTTCCACGATTCACTTCATTGCATGGCTACACCAATACTTGTGCAGGAGGGATGAGTAGGACTCCTTTTGACATTGCAAGACAACTGTGGCAGTTCAGCTTTAACAGTTTGCTCCCATTATTCTACTGAAAGTTTCCCAGTGTACACATCTACAGTTTGCAAAAGGGCAAAAAGAATGTGTTTCCACTGCTTCAATATGATGTCCAGGAGCCTATTTAAACTTGCCATCATCATTACAAAACTAAAGCCTCCAGACTTTCCATAGAAGCCTATATACTTTCCTCTATAGAGGGATTAAACTCCAGCAAAGAGGTGGAATAGACATTTGAGGAGTAGGATTTTTTTTAAACTTCTGCATCCTTTCATCAATGCCTTAGGTGCAGGAAAACAGAAATAAGAATAGAAGGATCCTAGTGAAAACCTAATAGAGAAGAGCTATTACACAATAGCTATTCTGAGATAGTTTTGAACATAGTCGGGCCATTGCAAAGGCAAAATCCCGTTGCATTTACAGAATAGAAGGGAATCTCAAAACAGAAAAGGGAAAGAAAGAGCTTCTGAAGAACAGTACAAGGGTTTAGAGTAGGTTTAGAGCCACGAGTAGCTTTGTGTGAAACCTGCACTTCTGGTAAGCCAGGTTCAAGAAAGATTCATCCTGATTGACACTGGTGAAGAGAGAAGCTTTAAATCACAAGTCTTGTCAGGCTGTTTTTTAAAGTTAAAAGTGAAATTTGAAAAGATTCTACATGGTTAGACCCAAGCAAAATCTCAAAGTGTGCTTCAAGTTCATGGAGCACAATTAAAGGAAAAGACCAAAACCAGAGAAGTAAAGGACCCGGAACTCATACCTCTAGGATGAAAAAATCTTACCATATAGTACTGTTATTTCTGATTCAAGAAAATCACTCCTAACACAGTGAGAGCCTCTAGATTTCTTTATAATAGCATGAAAACCATTAGAATGAGCACTGCGACAAATAAAAGGCAAAATGCGGAAGAGGTGAAAAATGAAACAGACACCAGCAGGGACAATAAAGTGCTGTGCACCTAAGTCTTTTTTAAAACAGCAGTTGTGAGCTGGGAATTAGACACCACCTTATTTTTTTTTTTTGCTTTGCAGCACAGGTACCCAATAGGAAGGCCATCTAGATCATTAAATTCTGTGAGATTTTTGAGAGAGAGGTTAGTTTTGCAGACCAATTAATTCAGTCTCAATAGCAAGCAGCAGCTCCCATCTGAGCACAGAAAGAAAGAGATTAATATACAGTAATAATCCTCCTTTTCAAGGGTAACTTGGCAAAGCTTTCTGCTTCCCCTGCTCCCACCCCCAAATTTAAGTCAGCTCAATGCTGAATGAACGATTTTGCTGCAGGAGGCAAAAGATGTCAGGCATAAATATTGTAACATAGTTAAAGGCTAGATTTGCCAAAAAGCAAGATACATTTAAATATCTATATTACTGCTTTGGAAAAACAGTGTAAAGCATTGTTTGAACACCCATAGGTTAGCACAGACAGGAGACAGATGAGAAAATTGTTATGAGTCACTGAAAACTTGAACAGTGAAACACAGAGAAAGTAGTTGAGAATGTAGTTGAGACTTAAGTTCAAATGCACAATGACTTTCTATCATTGCATCAGCAAAGATAAATTTCTTAGAATATGAAAATGGCAAGTGAGTGATCTCTTTTTATTTATTTGAGAGATAAGGAGACTTATAAACACTTTTGTTGTCAAGATGTTTGTGGGATTTCTTTTAGTGCCATCTAGTCTTCAGAAAAGTTAATTCTACCTATGGCCTATAGTGTAGGCCTATAGTTCCAAAACTTTTAATGGTGAAAAAGAAGCATTTATTAGAAGGCTACAAAATTAATAATTAATTTAAATAAAAAAGATATGTAGACTTTTTAACGTGAGAAAGATAATTACGAAATATACAGTCAACTCTCCTACCTCCAAGTCCCTACCACAGAATGAGAAAATTTGAGAAAAGAAGTTGCATGCTACAGAAAGAAACCCAGATGATTAATCTTTCAGAACAGCATGTTGCCTTGGAATTTGGTAGCCAAGGGACATAACAGCTGGCTGAGTTATGTAGTGACATATTATAATGTCTGTGTAGAAATAATCCTCAAATAACACACTGTGGGAAAGTGTTACTACATTTTCCATCTTTTCCTTTGCAGTGGTAAATTCATATTCACAACAGGGGATCATTTCACCCCATTCAGCAAAGAGTGCAGTGCAGAAGAGGTGATCAGGTCCTAAGGACAAATCAAAGAAAACAAGCTCCAAGGTAGTAGAGCAGAGAAAAGGTTCTGGAAGGATATTGTTAATGCAAAACTTTTAGGAAAAGGGTGGTTAGGAATGTGTAGGAGAAATGTTCAATCTATTCAACTTTTCAGCTGATTTGTTACTATTCCTTCCTGGGTACTATTTGCGTGTGAAGGCTGATGAGAGAGAGATTCTTGTAGGCCACCTCAAGACTCTGGATTAAGAGGTTTGTTGTAAATTTGCCATTATATTCTCATAAATATTCTTGAAATAAAAACTTGAAATAAATCCATGTGTGATTTATTGCAGGTTTGTAGGTTGGGTTTTTTTTTTTTTTTAATATGGAAAAATGACAAGGGGGGCAGCCCATATCAGCTTAACTTTGTACTGGATTTCTTAGTTCTCTGCCTATCATATTCCTTTTTCTATCCCACAAGGATAGTTTCAATGTATAAGAGTTGAGGAGAGAAACTTCATCCAGCTGGCTGTTGCCCAAGAAACTTCCTTCATGTAGCCTTTATTTAAGGCAGCATTTTCAATTTCTGAGGTAATGCAGAAAACTCATCGGGGGTGCATAAATATACAGGATCACACCCGGAGGGTCATTCCATCATACGAAGAGCGTGGTGAGTGCAGAGAAATAAAGGTGTGTCCATAGTAGTCACAAAAGTTACATTTTATGCTGATATCTCCAGGATTCTCATATCCCAAAACCCTTCTGCAGTCAATGACTAGGAGGAGGAACTCTAGACTTAAGTCTCACACACCACGAGAGGTTTTTATTCACGTCCGTATGGCACTGGCACGAAGAAGAAATACGGCCTATGAAGGTGATGCCATTATTTGTAGTATCAGCCCTGCCTGGGAGCCTACCTGCTGCTGCTTTCTCAGTAATTTGTAAGCTTCCTTTTGTTGAAAAATATTAGTGGGCTGAAACAGTTAAGATTTTCTCCCGAAAATCTTCAAAGAAATAAAAAAAGAGAATTCTTGTTTTGATGTTTTGTAAGTCATAATGGAAAGATGGTAATGTTTTCAATTTTCTATAGCAAAAAAAAATACTATCATTTGAAGTGGAAATATGTTTGCAGAAATCTGATGTTGGAGATCTATGTTTCTAGCAGGTGCACATGCAGAATGGAGTAACAAAATATAACAAGACATCTGAAAAGTGCTCAGCTGCAGCCTGTTCTAATCTTTTGAGAATGTAGTAACCATCACTAACTTTTCTTTCTAAGGAAGAAGTACATACAGAAGCTGCACAAAAGCAAAGAGTCAGTTTTCATAGTACTGAAGATACACCTGAAGCACCAAAGCCTGAGCTGGCTGTAAAAGTTTCCTTCAAGAAGGATATTAGAGACCATTTTTTTTTTTTTTGTAGTTACTAAAAAAAAAAAAAAAGGAAAAAAAAAAAGAGACAGCATGATGTTAAACTATACTTTTATATCAGGATGTATAACACATCCCCATCCAATTAATTTCTGCATTCTTAACAAATTTAGAAGAGCATGTGCAGGTGCACAGTTGGTATGCTGTGATATGTAGAAGGCAATCTGCCAAAAAAGGAACTCCATGCTTCAGGGGCTTTCCAGACATATTTCCAAAATTGTTTTGGTGTATGATTCCAAGTGTACCAGAGTCTCTTGATTCCACATCAGCCAAAGCTGAAAGGATTAACTTCTAAAAGCATGGCTCCTAGTGGAGCTGGGGTCCAGAGAGAAGTCTGTCAAATAAAATAATTTCCACAAGTTAAAAAATGTAAGTAATTAATTATTTAAAAAAAATCACAGAAGTTCTCTGGAGATGCTGTGCCTTCAGGAATAAGAAAGATGCTTAAATGTTAGACATCTTCAGACAGAATGAAGCATATTCTTCCACTTGTAGCTGCCAGTACTATTTAGCAAAAGTTGTGACATGATATAGCACTATGGCACCACAGCTCAGTTCCTTGGTCATTTCATGAGGCGCAATTACATTACCTTCCCTCAACTAAGCTCCTTGAGACCAGTCAGGACAACTCCTTCCTTCCTCAGGCCTTCCAAGAGCCTCTTTCAGCACTTCTTCAACCTCTGTCACAGGCGCTGTGACGAGAACTATCCAGATTCTGCCCTAAAAATGCGTGGGAGATTTCCTGTGCTAGGCTTGTCTGTCTATATAAAGAGTTCTGAGGAAGGTTTCCACTTAGTCTCATGCACTAAAATCCTTCTTTCTTCAAGAATGGTTTCTTACTCCAACAGATTTTGTCAGAAGGTTTTTTCTGACAAACTCATCTCTTCACACTCCTCTTGACTAAGTTCCTAGTATTTTTTAGTCTGCAGCAGGTAATACACAGCTGTAGCATCACAGTTATAGTCCATCTTGTTTAGTGAACTTTCTTTGAATTACTCGTCCATCTAAGAGTCATATCTTGGAACAAAGTTGACTGGCTCCATATCCACATTACTCAGAAATGGAACGGATTTCCAGACTCTGTGCCCTTCCTCTTCCAAGCGTATGCTTGTGTATTTCTGTGCAATCAGTCCTTTCTTCAGTGTCTAAATTTTCCAGAATATTGTAGTTCAGCCCCAATTGGAACCAGACTACGTAGTCTCTCTCTCGCTCCCCCATCTGCCAAGATAATAGGGGGAGCTAATATAAGAAAAACAGCTCAAGGTTTGAGATAAGGACGGGGAGAAATCCCTAACATTACAGTTACGGGCAAAACAGACTCGACTTGGGGAAAACTATTCATTTATTACTAAAAACAGCAGGATAATGAGACAGAGAAAAAGATAACCTACCCCCATGCCTCCCTCTTCCCGAGTGGCACAGGGGGGAAGAGGGAATGGGGGTTGTGGTCAGTTCATCACACGTTGTTTTATGCTGCTGTTTCATTGTTGGGGAAAGAACTCCTCACATTCCTCCCCTGCTCCAGCGTGGGGTCCCACCCATACGCCACAGTCCTTCGTGAAACTGCTCCAGCGTGGGTCATCTCTTCCACGGGGTGCAGTCCCTCCAGAACAGCTGTCCCAGCGGGCCCTCCACAGGCCACAGCTGCCTTCAGGCATCCACCTGCTCCAGTATGGAGTCCTCCACAGGCTGCAGGTGGATCTCTGCTCCTCTGTGGGCCTCCATGGGCTGCAGGGGAACAGCCTGCCTCACCATGGTCATCACCACAGGCTGCAGGGGAATTCTGGCCAGGAGCCGCATTACTCCTCCCCCTCCTTCTTCACTGACCTTGGCACCTGAAGCCGTTTCTCTCACAAGAAAAGTTCTTCACAACAGACAGGCAGATGCCTCTCAGGATCTCTTCACATCATCCATCCCATCTCATCTCCTCTCCACTTCTTCCAGCCAGGTCGGGCCGAATTGGGCCCAGTCGGCCGCCTGGCGAGAGGCCAGAGGTTGAGGCCTGCAAGGCCCCAGAGGCCTGCGCCTCCCCCTCTCTGCCCCCGCTCAGCTTCTTCCCATCTTCTCTTTTTTTTTTTTTCTGTTTTCCCCTTCTTAAATACGTTATCGCAGAGGCGCTATCACGGAACATTCTGCTACCAACTGGCTTGGCCTTGGCCAGCAGCGGATCTGCCCTAGGCCCGGCCAAGTCCACTGAACAAAGGGAAGCAACTTCTAGCAGTTTCCCACAGAAGCTACCACCTTAAGACCCCCTCACTAAACAAAACCACAACACAGAACTTTTGGTTTTTTTTTTTTTCTCACAGAGGAAGTATATCTGAAGAGAATCCCTTAAAAATGCAGCAGTGAGCAGAGTCCTTTTGTTGTCACAGTTGGGCAGCCTAGGGTCTCTATGTGGATCATTCTGCTTTTCCTCACATTTCTAGCATAGTACAGAGTGTATGTGTGGACACATACATGAGTCTTCTCCTCATACAGTTATACAGTCATATAGATAATATATGAATATTGTTCTGTCACAGCAGCAATCCGCAAGCTTGAAAACTGGCACTGAATCTAATAGCAGCTGGTAGTAGGGTCCACTGCCTGGTTACATGCTGAAATGAAATCTCCAAGTTGAACTGCTTGTGTAGAAAGTCATTAGTTAACACAGCCTGAGCTACCACAGAGAACCACAGAAGAAAAGAAATAATTTAATTACTATTAGCTTCCACTTATCTCTACTATGGCATGTCAAAATAAGTCCAAATTTTCTCATCAAGACCCCCTGTTCTGGTAACCCATTTTTCCCTTTGTGATGATACGTGGAGGCAGGTTTGGCTGCAGCACTAACCTGTGTTGGTCATTATTCCACAGTATGGAGCCGTCTCAGAATGTGTAGCTTACTCATGTCAATTACTTTTATGTTTTTTCACCCTGTCTTACTGGGTAGTCACTTGACATTCTCTCTTCCCAAAAGAGATTTATTCTACTTTGGATTTTCCTTGTCTAATCCCTTTGAAAACTTTCTTCATTAAATTCCGATCTCTGAAGTAAAACAGGTTTCTACTACTAGTCCTGGGGGCAGACCATCAACTCTTCACAAGTTCAGACTTGAATCATGTGCAGTCTTCCCTAAAGGGAATAACTCTGCACTGAAATTATTAATAGTAATAAAATAATGCACCCATTTTGCAAATAACTCATACTGGATTGTTTAGTAATTTCAAGCGATTCAGGATGAATTAATTCCTTTACTGAGCAATGTCTTTACTTAGTAATTGAATCACTAATTAAATATTTTACTCAGTAAATTAAGTACTGGGTAATTTATCTATTCACTAATGTTGTTACTGGGTAATCTGGGAAATCTTCCCAAGCAAGTAATTGAAGGAACATGTGACCCATTTAAATTGCTCCCTCTAGCAAATAGTTTGTATAGTAATTGTATTGTAGGAATAATTTTGAAATTATATTCCCGGATGACCACATATGCAAGTTGTACATGGAGCTTGCAAACTCAAATTTTCTTGTGATACCATAAAAATGTATGAAATTGACCTAAATGTTTTCTACCAAATTAGCCCATAATTTGAAAGCTGTTGCTGAAATTTCTATCTATGTGACAGTGGTGATGGAATAATGCTATCTGCCCTATTTTTACTGTCCTTTGCTATCCAGTGAAACCCATAACAGCTGAGTGAATGCTTTGTGGACTTGGGATCTTAACCAGCAAAAAATGAAACTTGTCTTAAAGGCAGGAATCTAAATGTCACTCTTGTTTCATGGAGAATGAAGGCTATTTATGTGTCACCTCAGTCCAAAGGGTATACTGACACTGTTGGGAAAACTTGAGTCTAAGCTAGAGATCAAATTGTGCCCATTGCACACTTTGTAAACAAGCTTATGCTAAAAGGGAGTCTTAACTCAACACTAGAGTCAGCCTAAGCTGATCTTACTGCCTTAGGATGGGCTTTGCTTCTCCTGTTCATGGTTCTGGATGAATGAAGTGTGGATATATCTCTGCAGCTCACAGATTCAAAGGTATGCTACTAAACACAGAGATTTTCCCACTAGGAGCACTGGCTTTATTTCCCTTTTCCCGAAGTCATCACCTGTCCAGTGATGTTTAACAGGGTCACTTCCATATTTAATATTATCAGCTCTTATATGTGGCTGTGGAGCTTTCTGGGACAAAAGGAATATTCTTTCCTTTTAAGCATCAGCCTTTCCTTGCCTCACATAAGTGCCTCTCTATGGGACTTCAGCCTTTATTCAACTCTGTTGGGCTCATTTTGTAACACCTGAGAACAGAAGAGCGGGAGGACTACTGCCTTAGCCAAAGAGCTTTGCCAAGCTCAAATCTGCCTTGCAGACACCTGGGTGGGAGCAAATACAGATAGATTAACTCTCTTTCCGAGTCACCTCTGCAGCAGCTACTGAACAGTCATAGATGGGCATCAGCCAGTAATAGTTCAAGTTCTGTCAGACTCACGTGAGCAGAGGCTAGGGAGGCAGAAAAGGAGAGGTCACTACTGCAGGATAACTCTGGCTCTCAATACATACATTCTCTCCATAAGTCCTTGAGGGTTTTACTAAAGAAGCAGCTCCCTTTCCTCCTGTGCTCCCTGAGTGGCAGGCAAGTTCTGTTGCACGAGTGTTTCTCCTATGATTCTTCCTCTCTCAAGCACAGACCTCTATATAAAACATACAGTTTAAAAATAAAAAAAAATTAATACCCAGCTCTGAAAACATAGGAAAGTGCATCTGTAAAGAAGCCATTTTGTATTTGCCCTGAGGGATACTGAGAGAGTTGGGGCTGTTCAGTCTGGAGAAGAGGAGGCTCTGGGGAGACCTGATAGCTTCTGGAACCTCAAGGGGGCCTACAAGAAAGATGGGGAGAGGTTGTTCGGTAGGGCCTGTTGTGATAGGACGAGGAGTAATGGTTTTAAAATAGAGGGAGGTAGATTTAGATTGGATATTAGGAAAAAATTATTTACAATGCGAGTTGTAGAACACTGGAACAGGTTGCCCAGGGAGGTGGTGGAAGCCCCATCCCTCAAAATGTTCAAGGCCAGGCTGGATGAGGCTCTGAGCCACTTGATTTAGTTGGGGATGTCCCTGCTCCTTGCAGGGGGGTTGGACTAGATGACCTTTGAAGGTCCCTTCCAACTCTAACCATTCTATGATTCTTTGATACAAGTCATGGCCGGTGGATTCAGGACACCTGTCTTCCTTGCAATAAACTTGAGGGTTAATATAGAGAATGAAACCGATGCAATACTCCACCCCTTCTTGCTTTACTTTCAGGTAAACATGCATTTCCTCAATGTATCTGATCAATCTAGAGCTGTGATAAGAGAAAGAAACTGAGCATCTAGCTCTGCTGCTGACAAGTTGAGATGCTTACTGTACTGCAGGCAGGTGTCCATCTTGGTGTGGAGTGGTGATTCTATTATTTCGTATTTCACTTTGGGGATTTTAGAATCATAGAATTGTTAGGGTTGGAAGGGACCTTCAAAGGTCATCTAGCCCAACCCCCCTGCAAGGAGCAGGGACACCTTCAACCAGATCAGGTTGCTCAGAGCCTCATCCAACCTGGCCTTGAATGTTTCCAGGGATGGGGCATCAACCACCTCTCTGGGCAACCTATTCCAGTGCTCTACCCTCCTCATTGTCAAAAATTTTTTGAATGTGAGGACTTCTTCCCCCAACAAGGAAGCAGTGGCGTAAAACAGCTCGTGATGAACTCACCGCGAACCCCATTCCTTCTTCCCCCCTGTGCTGCTTGGGGCTGGGGGGGGGGAGGTAGTAGAGATAATGTTAAGCCTAGGAAGAGGGAGGGATGAGTGGAGTTTGTCTTGTTCCCTGTCTCATTCTCCTGCAAATTTTAGAAATAAATGAATAGTTTTCCCCAAGAAGAGTCTGTTTTGCCTGTAACAGTAACTTTAAAGATTTCTCCCTGTCCTTATCTCAAACCTCGAGCCATTTTTCTTATATTATCTCCCCCTATTCTCTCGGTGGGTGGGGGGAGCGAGAGAGAGACTGTGTAGTCTGGTCCCGATCGGGGCTGAACTACAACACTCAGTCCATGCTGTAATCCATTATCGGTTAGTAATTAGTAACTATTAGTCCATTTGCTCCCTACTTGGGCACCTTAGATTTCACATCGTATTACTGATATTCACAAAGTTGAAGGATATTCTTTTTATCATGTTCTTGTTTAATATTGCTCCTGAGTTTAATTTTTCACCATATTCTATATGTAAGCATTTGAAAATAGAGCATTTGTAAATATGGTCAAAACTCAATTCTATTTGGAAGTTGAACATCGTGGAAATTAATCATAATAAAGATGTGTTTATAACAGACATTATACCATCATTCTGCCCATAGTTTGTAGTTCCCTGTTTGCATTGAACAGTTCACAAAACCATTCTATCCAGAAAATACACACAATTCATTTTTGTGCACATATTGACATTTGTGACAAAGAAAAATATTTACTCTCTTTGTCTCGATAAGTGCTAGTTTTCAGTTATCGGCTCTGAATGCATCATAGCTACTTGACATTAGCCCTACTCTTTAAAGAGCATATCCCCAACAATTTTAACCAAGCTTCTTTTGTGTATGAAGAACTAACAAAGACTAGCCAAGTTCACATGCTTCACGCTCCTTGGTTCAAGGTCTTGCTTTGGAAATCTAGTTTGAAAACAAAGACAGCCAGGAATAAAATCATTCCTAGTCCAAACATTTTGTTGTCACCCTTGTTGTACTCCTCCACCTTGCCTATAGGCTTAATGTCTTCTCTCCAGCTACTGTACTAAACCTCCATAACACTGATGGAGTTACTCCTCCTTGAGTCCCAGAATGCTTCAACTCTGACATTGCACTTGATTATTGACTTCAGAATGACATATGAAAACACATCACTGGATGAAAAGCAAAAGAAATCACATGAGGCGAAGAGGTGTGACCAGGAAATGGATCATGCAGAGCTTAAGTCCCTTCCATTTAGCTCTTTCCTCTTGCGGGTTGTGGGGATATTAAATTGGTGGTTTATACATCTCTAAAAATAACAAGCCCCTAACAAGAAACACCCATCAGCGCAGGCACAGATGGCCAGATACCATCCTCCTAAAAAAGAAACCTGCAACCAAAACAGGAGAGTTGCTCACATCACTGGAAAAACTTGTTACCTCTTGATATAAGAGCGTGAGTCTAACGGGAGACAGAGCTACGCCACAAGGAAAAGCGGAATTGCAGCCTGTTCAGAGGTAAGTGGTGGTATGTTATGAATGGTTCAGAGCTCTGAGTACTGGCTCATAAAGGGCTGCTGTGCTTGCTGATACATCCTTACTGCTAATTGTAAAGCAGGACTGTGGAGCGCGTGCCAGGAAATGGTCTGTAAATGGGGACAGCAAAGAAAGATGGAGCATGTTTCCATGCTGATAACTAAGGGGCGGCATAATGTGATGACATTTCATTACAGTTGAGGAAATTGCTCAGTCCTTACTATGCAGTTTTAGGCTAGAAATACAGTAGATACATATTACTGAGATGTTGATGACTAAGGTCTGTAATTAACAAAATGAGCACTGTATTGTTTAATGATTCTCCCAGCCTTTTATGGATCAGACACAGAACTCAGTCTTTAAGATATTTTAATGCTCTTTAAAATATCATGAATTAAAATCATTCCACCATTGCAAGTGATCCAAAGATATTGATTATATATATATGCGTGTTTACAGGCATAAAAACTGATATTGTGTCCATGCCAGGCATTATTTCAATGTGGAGAGAGTTATTTTTAAAGTTGTTTACATTTACATTAAATGTATGCTGTACTTTATAGATCAATGACAGCCAATGGCTAAAGGAGTGAGCAGAAAGTGATTTATTAAAGCTGTACTTTTTATTGAAGTCAAAATCTAATTCTACAAACTCTGAGTTTCACAATCTAAGGAGAACTGAAAGCAAACTGATTTCAGTAATCACAGGTTGATATTTAAAAAATTGTACTGATTTTAAAAGGTTAATATAGGCAATTTTATTTTAATAGCCCTTTTTTTTATCTTTCCTGTATCTTTAGGTAAGTAGACTTGTTCCAAATTAAAAAGCTATAAGAAGAATAGTAAATTATTACTATTTTTACTTTACTGGAACTGCTTGAATATTTGAGGATAATCTTATATTGTTAAATTACTATGCTACTATTTTAAAAGACTTCCATCGTGAAATCAATCCTGCTGTAGTACAACGAATATCCCAAGTGCAGGAAGCATTTTCTTCCTATGAATGCTCACTGTAGCCAGTAAGATTATGTGCTGTGGCTCTGTAGAACCAAAACTCAGCAGAACACTGAGGAATGTAAAAACATAATTAAACTTACCTGTGTTCTTAAGTCTTACATACCTACATAGGACTAAAGCATGTGGTTACAAACTTCTCCAAATTGAGGATTTTATTATTGAAGGAGGGTTGTCATTAAGCTTTAGGCTGCCTGGAACACTGGAAAAATATGTCCATTGAAAGCAATAGTAAATAATAGCCAGAAGACAAAGTCTTCCAGTTTCACAACTTTTTGTATACTTCTGAATGAGCTGCAGTGGTTGGAGGACTCTTCGTTTGTCCCTGGTTGACTTAGAGCCTTGGCCATACACGCAGTTTCTGAGCCTTCACACAGGGTTAATGCCCACACTAGTTTGAATTTGAGGTGGTTCATATCATTAACAACGACGATTTAATCTTGTTAGAGTCCCAAACTGGAGTCTTATTTTTTATTAATTTTGAACAAAGTGTTACAAAAACAACAGAATATTTGAAACCCTGAGACATTAGACATAGTACTTGTTTTACTAGTCTGTTGGTGTCTAAGTTGTCCACTGTTTCTACTCATTTTACAACATCTATAGGCACTCACCATAAGGCTAGGGATGAATGCAAACAACAACAGTTGTTCTTCACCAGACTTAAATATCGTCACACAATCCTGATCTTTTACTGCTGGTCTTTTACTGTTACAGGTAGATGGAACATTGCTAAGCTTTCTACCTTGATAAGGATTTGAAACTTGCAATAGTTTCTGGTATTTTTCTTGGAAGATACTAAAAAAGGAGGCATTAGAAGACCTTTAGAGAAAATGTTTTCAATCAAGAATTACGAACAACTTTATTATCCTCATGGGCCTAATTTTAATCAGTGAATAAATGCTAACTTGTTTGAGGACTCAGGTCAATGTGTGAGTATTCTGCTGTTTTTGCTGGAAATCTGGATAAATAACTTGTGTTCTATTTCCTGATTGGTCTAGGCTCTTTTTTCCCCCTTTTTTTTTTTGGTTGTCATAGCTTGGGGGGTTTTTTTTTGTTTTGTTTTTCTTTGTTTGTTTTTTTTTTTTTTGTTTTTTTGTTTTTAATGGGTTCAAGAACATTCTTAAGATGTGCTCTACAGTTCTTCAAATGCCTTTCTTCCCTCCTTCCAGTCAGAGGTCCTCTGTGGGGGGATGTTGCTGGCTGTTGGTGCCCTCTTCTTTTTGCATTTTCCTCTTTTTGCATTTTCAGCTGGGTATGAACAAGTCAGGGTTCCAAAAAGGTAGGCACTCTGTATAATAGTATTCATATTGTGTCAAGATTGCTAGAGTTAGATCTCAATGGGAGCAGAGAGCCAAACAAGTTGCAGCTGCTTTCCAGACCAAACAAGAGAAAAGGCTCTTCTGTGAAACAGATTCAGGCTGTTTCTTGCATTTACACATACTGATTCTGGCACTTTTGGCAAGTAACCATTATACCCTGTCACAAAAATCTGTTCATAACTGAACTCTGTCAGCTTCATGCTCATTTACACACACAAATATTTGTGGTTGATGTGTGCTTCTGAGTCTGATTTGGGCTGATGCAGGATAATTCATTACCACACTCTGTGTAAGGGTATCCACATCTAGTTTGAATTACAACAGGAGGTCAGAGTCTGAGTCAGTCTTTTACTGCCTAGCTACAGAGTGCTCTCTCCTTCTGAAGCAGTAAGAAATGCTCTCACAGAATTTAGCTTTAGATGAGAGCAGGGAGAAGACAAAGATCTGAACTAACTGGCTCAATCTTAACAGGAAGTTAGGAATTTACCAGCTGCCCATTTGGAAGGTTTGTAAGTCTCATCCAGTATATAATTGAATCTTCTTCTTTCACTCTACCAAAGATTTAAAGGTAGGAATTTGAATAAAAGCGGGAGACTTCAATGCAAATCAGCGTATGTCAAGAGTACCTAATTACAAAAAACACGTGAGTTAAAGTTTGGTGATCACCTCTGTAACTTTTGTACCCTTCTTATATAATATTGCTTCACAGTATTACAATGAAAACCATATGAAAATTACTCAATGCTTAATTATGCTACAGCCTTGGAAGGGGGAGAGGAGTGCTTACAACTGATAGACTGTCTGTACTGTCCGGGAAGTGTAAAGGAAGGTGTGGGAGATGTCTCCAGTCTCTCTACCATATGCCGTGCTTGGTCATACAGTATTTTTGTATGCAACTTGCAAGATAAGAAAGGTTTTATATGTAAAGGGGGACCTTCAATAGTCAGTATGCTCAGAGCAGTGAAACAGTGAAGTAGGAACCAGATAACAAAAGAGATGTCAGTTCAAAGGAAAGTGATATAGAGCCAAACAGCTAAGAAAAAGTGTGAGAGTTTATAGGTAGCACCATGAAAAAGGAAGCACATGCACCAAACAGCTTTTACATTCTCTGGGCAGTACAAGACATCAAGCAAGCAGAAGTACTAAAAGTTAAACACTACTGAAAAAAACCCCAAATGATGGAGCACTGCAAAAATGTTAATAAGTGCCCCAGGAAAATACTTCTGTAATGTAAAAACTGCACCATATATGAGTGGAAAAGATAATACAAGCTTGGAGAACATCAGTAAAAGTCTCTTTCACTAGATAGAAAAAACCAGAAGTTGCTGGGATCTGGAGAGAAGATCAAGCAAAGCCTATGTATTGCAGGCCTTGCAAAGTGCTCGGTTTATGTCTGCAGATGAGAAAAACAGGAATGTTTGGAATCTGACTGCAAATTTCAGAAGTGGTAATAATGCTCTTAACTTAAAAGCCTTGCTGATCCCTTTTTTTACTAGTAATATTTTACTAGTAGAAAAAAATCCTTACTGTATTTCATCTTTGCAACTTATTGATAAACTGTGTTTTTCATTGTTAAATATGGCTATTAAACTGCCTTTAGTTTCATCTTTAAAACAATGCAAATTAATGATGTTTGACAAAAACTGAAGAAAATGACAGACAGCAGGTAAGTAGCAGGCAATGACTATACATGTAAAAATGGAAGAGACTGCAACTTGGTATATTGCTTGAATAAACACTAATTGGATGCAGAACACTTAAATCAGTAAAACCAATTGTTTGTTGTAACCTAGGTTTGGCAGAGACCTTCTCCCTGGCATGGCTATGAAGAAAAAATGCTACATGGCTGCAGCTACAGGCATGGGACTTTCCTATGCAAAGTAGCATCTTCCATTTAATCTTTGCTGTAAAACACAGCAGAAAAAAAATAAAAACAAACAAAGTAAGAGAAATACACTGCTAGTGCATTCAGAGACACATCTTTGCAGCAGATTTCATCCTAAGTGTTCTTCATATTACAAGTGCATAATGTAATGTTTCTAAGTCTAAGATATTTGTATAATTATATGCCCTGCCAAGTAAATAACTGCAGCAATGAAAGGTATGGGAAAGGGAATATGCAGGACTCTGGGTAATTGTCTAACCACAGACAGGAAGGTTCTGTCAGGCAGATATCTTTCATTCTTCCAAACAGTGAAAAGTCAAGTTCAGGAAGCTCAAAATGCCTAAACCTAAAGACATTAATCCATCAAAAATACATGGGGATTGTCATAATAAAAATAACTGTATTTGAAACAAGCTGCTAAGAAAATGTTCAAAGGATGACAGATGAAATGTAATGTCAGAAAGGATAACAATATTATAAGTAAGTCTTTCATATAGACAGGGTAGACTTTACTCCCACATATTCAGGAATCATTTTTGCCCACCAGTGGAAATCACTGAGGTCACTGGTCCCTTCCAGCAGTACACAGGCTTAAACCAATTCCTCCTTGAGAGAAAGTGCAGGTTTCACTCCAGAGAACCTAGTGGAGTTATAGAGCTGGTGCAGTGTAGGAAATGGCAAAGAAGTCTTGGCACTAATCTCCACAGCTTCAGTATTTCAATACTTGTTATCTGTCCAGACATCTCCTGGCAAAATGAATCAAAGATGTTTTGTATTACAACTCTACTTCCACACAGGCTTTCCACCACCAAAAGAACCTGCTGGTGTAAATACCTCATTATTGATGCAAGGCCAGAAATTGTACACAGTAAGGTAAGGCACAAAAATAGGAGTGACAAGAAGCCATGATATTTACTGTGTGGAGGTAAAAGGTATGACAGACAACAGGGCTGGCCACAGAGAAAAGGGGGAATGTGTAAAAGAGTGTCGTAGTTCAGCCCCAATCAGGACCAGACTAGGGGCAGTCTCTCTCTCACTCCCCCACCCTCCAGAGAATAGGGAGAGATAATGTAAGAAAAACAGCTCGAGGTTTGAGATACGGACAGGGAGAAATCCTTAAAGTTACCGTCACGGGCAAAAACAGACTCGACTTGGGGAAAACTATTCATTTATTACTACAACTAGCAGGATAATGAGACAGAGAAACAAGATAAACCTCCTCCACCCCTCCCTCTTCCCGAGCTTAACACTATCTCTACTGCCTTCCCCCCCAAGCGGCACAGGGGGAAGAGGGAATGGGGGTTGCGGTCAGTTCATCACACGTTGTTTCATGTCACTGCTTCACAATGTGGGGAAGAACTCCTCACATCCCTCCCCTGCTCCAGTGTGGGGTCCCACCCATACGCCACAGTCCTTCATTAAACTGCTCTGGCGTGGGTCATCTCTTCCACAGAGTGCAGTCTCTCCAGAACGGCTGTCCCAGCGGGCCCTCCATGGGCTACAGCCCCCTTCAGGCATCCACCTCCCCCAGTGTGGGATCCTTCACGGGCTGCAGGTGGATCTCTGCTCCTCTGTGGGCCTCCATGAGCTGCAGGGGGACAAACTGCTCCACCATGGTCATCACCACAGGCTGCAGGGGAATCTTGGTCAGGAGCCGCATTACTCCTCCCTCTCCTTCTTCACTGACCTTGGCGTCTGCAGCTGTTTCTCTCACAAGAAAAGTTCTTCACAACAGGCTGGCAGAAGCCTCTCAGGATCTCTTCACATCATCCATCTCATCTCCTCTCCACTTCTTCCAGCCAGGCCGGGCCAAGTTGGGCCCAGTCGGCCGCCTGGCGAGAGGTCAGAGGATGAGGCCTGCAAGGCCCATGAGGCCTGCGCCTCCCCCTCTGTGCCTTTGCCACCGCTTAGCTTCTTCACATCTTCTCTTCTCCTTTTTTTTTTTTCTGTTTTTCCCTTCTTAAATACATTATCACGGAATATTCTGTTCCCAATCGGCTCGGCCTTGGCCAGCAGCGTGTCTGCCTTAGGCCTGGCCAAGTCCACTGAACAAAGGAGAGCAACTTCTAGCAGTTTCCTACAGAAGCTGCCACCTTAGGCCCCCCTCACTAAACAAAACCACAACACAGAGCATTGCTGTGCAGATATTCAGTACAGCCAGCAGAAAGGCATAGAAATTCACTTCATTGTTCCAAAATGCTTAAGTATGTTAGTTACTTAGAAGAAGAGAAGGTGGTAAAAACAAAATAATGACAAACATCAAACTAACATGAAGAAAATGAAACAACAATGAATTTACAAAAACTAGACTTTTTAATTTTTATCTGAATTATTTTTCTTTTACTGTTAAAAAATGAAAAAATTGCCATAAGCAGTTACACTACCACTATCTCTCTGTGCATGGTGCAAGCCCACGGCTAATCTACCTTTCCTTATTTCCATTCTGGTTTTAAAGGAAAACTAAAATTTTAACTGATTTTACTACAACTGTGTTTGCTTACTGCCTTTTTTTACAGTGGATCACATTAAGAAACTGATCATTTCACTGGTAAATTACTGCATGTCTAGGCTGACACACAGACCTCTTTGGTACAGGTTGTGTGAGTAAACGCTCACCATAGGAAGGAAGCAAAGGGCTCTGAACATGTGTCTGAGTATTTGTGTTATCAAAGATAAACAGGGCCATATCTTGCAGGCTCCTGGGCAAAATTAGGTGTTGGACTGAAGTTTAGTAACTTATGTGAGAAATATTGTAGCCCGATTTAACTCATAAAATGCTGTCCAGACTCGCTTTAGAGATTCCAGACATTACCAGAGGGCACAGTAACTTTTTTAAAGAAAACACAAAAAAGCAGACTTAGATTTAAAGTCCAGTGTTTCTTATGTATAAATATTTGTCATAGTTTAATCCCAGCTGATAACTAAGCACCACACAGCCGGTCTCTTGCTCCCCACTGGCGGGATGGAGGAGAGAATCAGAAGAGTAAAAGTGAGAAAACTTATGGGTTGAGATAAAGGCAGTTTAATAAGTAAAGCAAAAGTAGTGCACACAAACAAAGCAAAATAATGAATTCATTCATTATTTCCCAGTGGCAGGCAGATGTTCAGCCATCTCCACAAAGCAGGGCTCCATCTCACATAATGATTACTTGTGAAGACAAAATGGCATAACTCCAAACATTCCCCCCTTTCGTCTTCTTCCCCAAGCTTTTTATGCAGAGCATAACATCATATGGTATGAAATATCTCTTTGGTCAGCTGTGTCAGCTGTCCCTGCTATGTCTCCTTTCAATTTCTTGTGTGCCCCCAGCCTACTTACTGGTGGGGCAATGTGAGAAGCAGAAAAGGCCTTGACTCACTGCTCAGCAGTGAGGAAAACATCCCTGAGTTAGCAACACTGTTTTCAGCACAAATCCAAACCATAGCCCCATAACAGCTACTATGAAGAAAATTAACCCAGCCAAAACCAACACAATATTATACAGTCATTGTTACATCTCACAGATTTGCAATTAACTGCTAAACGAAGGATCACAAATTGATTAGCGTTGTGCTTGGGTATTCTTTTATATAATTCCAAGCAGGTGCAAAGAGGCATGCAATCTTGTTTTATGCCTTGGTCTATGTTAAACGAGGATACTTCTGTATGCTGTGTTATTCTATTCAGCAAGTAGAAACTGTGCTTCCTGAATAACCCATTGTTGCAATTTTACTCACCTAGACTTAATTTCCTTGTATCATTCCCTGGTACTTTACTGCCATCTTTGGATCCATATGTTGCTCCAAACAAATGGATAACCTGTAATAAAATATACACATCACCACCCTTAGATCGGTGTCTTATGCAAAGTCTTGCCCACTTATATGGGTAGACAGACAAGTATGTATACCATTGTAAATATTTTCTCTCCCTTACAAAGGAGAAAAAAGAAAAAGTGGGAGGAAGAATGAAGGAGTTAATTAATTAGTTATTATATTTATTAAGGACAGAAGGTCAGTGTGGGATTTAATGAAATCTACTACAAACTGACTAACTAGATCTCATTGACTAGATAACTCCTTGGGTACTACGCTATCTAATATCCTAATGCAATTTCATTGGGTCCTTAGGCATCCTGGATGTTTCCCATGTCCTAGTGAAAGAAAAAAGTCCCTCAAACTGACACGAAATGAGAGGCATTTGGACCTGCAGCTAAAAAAATTAATCCAGCCCCCAGTTCTGGCACATGGATTCCCTGATGACAACAGTATGGCTGGATTTTCAAAGGAACAGACCTGCCATTCAGCACTCTCACAGACACCTTTGCAGGCTGATGGGCAATGTGGCAAAAGAGTAGATCACAAAACAAACAAATGAACAAATCATGGCTTTTTTTCTTACGATGTGAACGTGTTGCTTGCAACACTGCACTCTTGGAAAAGAACCTCTCACTTACACAGCCCTGAAAAGTAGTGAAATTCAAGAGATATCCACATTGTGCTGATTGTGGCTCACACCTTAGTGTTGGAAAAATCCCACTATAGGGGTTAAAAGAGTCTTAACTCTCTTGTCTGTCCTGGATGTCCCATAAGACTTCCAACCACAGTGTTATTTAGTTATATGGACAACAGCTCACTTTTCTGATTGCTTTAAAAAGTCAAAGAGGGACTAGAAAGTAATGCTATTCAGTCATTATTTTCTTGAAGTTCTTTGAGTGTCAAAGATTACAGAGCCTTTTTGGAAATCTAGGCCTACAGGTCTGCAGTATAGCTCAGGGATGTCAGAGGCAGGATGAGAGTGCAGCAGATGCTGCCCTTTGGTCCCCTGCTCAGGCTGTTTGAGCACACTGCTGGTCAGCAAGCCACAAAGTGCAAGACTATAGATACTCTCATTGATGCTATCGCTGTTAGAACTCTGAGAATGAGTTGTTGATATATTTTTTTTACACTTTACAAGGAAAATAATTTTGGACAGAGAGATGAAATCAGTCATTACTTTATCACGGTGTCCTGAAATGTAATGATAAGTCCTTCAAATGGACATTTCTGCTTTGACTTTACGTTGCTGATTCTGAAGGAAAATAGCTTGGAATAAGTATGTAATTTCCATGACAGTATGAAAACTGTAGTCAAAATTTTCCCTCCTCTTCAACAAATCTCAATTCTTTGAAATGGAGCTTTCAAGAGAAAGATAACCATAAATAAGAAATGGTACCGTCTCTAGTCTAGGCGATGATGCAAAAAAAGAGAATGATCTTCCTCTACTTCTTGCTTAGATTTCTGCTTTCTGTGAAAGATTAAGACAGGCTGTCTGCATATTCCACACGGCAAAGAATCCATTGAGTTTCTGGTGTGACCCTTTGATAGCCAGCCAAAAGGGCAACAGATAATTTTATTTTACAGTAAATTTATTTCACTGTAAAAATGCCAACATCTCAGCAAAAATTACTAATTTCCAAATGAACCAATTGAAATGAGAGCATTGATTGCAAGGGATGGGAGCAGGAAAGGTGGAGAAGAGAAGAATGTTTCAGCAATAAGTGCCAAAGAATAAATATTTAATGGGAGCATAGCATACTGTAGGATGTCAGTGTTGGCTGCAAAAGTCACCTGCATCACGTGGGAAGCTGGTATTAGCAGTCGGCAAGAAACTCTTCTTTAACCTGATAAGAATGTAAGGACATTAAATGCCTTACAAATGGAATAATTTGTAATACTGAAAGTTAACTGAATTCAATACATACACATCAGTAGAGTATGTATTTTCACCAGAAAAGCCTCCAAACATAATTTGTCACACTGTAGTAAAAGCATGACCTGAAGAAAATGAAGTAACTGCTGATTCTAAGAATGTGTCTAGAATTAATTAAATTAGTTTGATTATTTAAATGCAAGGAAATCAGACTAGCATTAGATGAAGTTAAAAATAATATTGCAGAAAATATATTCTGTTTATGTTGCTGTCAGTAGGAGTTTCTTTCATTTTTCTGAAGAGGCTCTAAATCTTAATTCCATCTTTCCAGTTTGTTCCAATATCACTGAAGCAGCAATTCTCCTTACCATTCACTTTCCTTCATCCACGTTTCTGCATCTTGGGATAATCTCCTGTTGTAAAAAATGGGTGTGGTTTGAGAGTGGAAAGCATCCTGATTCACACTCCGCTTGAGTTTGAAGGCTATATTTGAAGACATTGTTAATAGTTGCTATACCTATTTAATTGGAAAGACTGATCACGAGAGTCCTCCTTGAATCAAACAGATAGGAAGGTGTAACTCTGTATCTCCTTTGTATCATCTGAATGAAATAACATCCATTTCCACATAAATTTATTGAAAAAAACCCTGAAAAAAAACAGAGTTTATAAAAGGGTCAGACTGCTCATCTATTTTAACATCTATTTAGCATCTGTAAGAATTCTAAAGAACTTTTAAAGTCTTAGGTAAAAAAATAATAGCACCATGTCAGATCTTTAATTGAATAACCTGGGGTTCTGATTTTCTAACAGAATTTATTAGATTCCCTTCAGGTCTGTTCTATAACATCTGCTTTTATAATGAATCTATTAGTCAGAAGTGTGTCTTTCTGCCTCAATAATTGAATTACAATAAATTACAAACCATTATGATTATATAATTATGATTATTATAAGTATCATAATTATTATTGCTGATTTGTATTTTGGGGTATCACCTAAGATCTTTCTTCATTGACAAAGACCACCTTATGCTAAGTATTACATAAAAACAGAGCAAAACCATGATGCTTAATCCCTCAGTAACAGGGCAGGTTCACTAATTCCACTTGTGTTTGAGTACATAACTGTGTACATTCAGTTGTCTGATAGGGCTACATCAGCAACAATCATGGAAAAGCTCTGTTTCACACCAGGACCTTCAGAGTAGGACACTGCTCACTACAACCCTGCATAGCTCCTTTCTTCCAAGCCTATTTAATCAAGGTGAGAGGATTTAAGTCTACTTACCAGATATGCCAGCCTCTGTGTTTTATTTGTAGTGAGAAATACTTTGTCATGGAAATGTAAATATGGAGCCAAGGTCAGAACATATTCTGTAGGACAACTCATTCTTTGTGTACCTCTTTCATAAAGCAGACCTTGTGATTTTTGCTGAAAAGCTTTTTACGGTAAAGGTGGAGACATGAGAAATATTTTTCCATGACAATTACAGCTCTGAAAAACTGCAGCAAGTAGGATGGCTAGTTAGTGTTTTGATTATACAGCTGGAATCATAGCCATGAAAAACTCTAGTCACAATGTTCTTAAATTCTGCATTCCATATATATTCAAATTAATTCAGTAATTCAAGTGCAAAGTGTGTAAATTCAGCCCTGGTGTAAGCGGGGTGCTGCAATGATTGTTGTGTTTCTGACAGAGGTAAACATTGTCTAAAGCTATTTTTCTGCTATTTATAAATAAAGCACAATTATTCCTATTTCTAACAATCATGTTTGCTGCTTCTATTAACCATGATAGTACAACCATGTTCATGCGCGTTCATTAGATGCTGAATTAAACTGAAAGCTAAAAGCAAGATAGATAAGAAAAATCTTTTTGTACTATAAACACATCTGCATCATTTTAAAACTTATAAAACCTATGATTCTGTCAACCAAACACATTTAGCTTAAAACAGAAACAACAAAGGACAGAGGACGACCTGGTTATGAAGTTAATTTCAAGACTAAACTCCCTTGATTCTGTAAGCAAAAATGCAAAGAAAGAGAAAAATCCACACTACAAATCATCTTTGTGCAAATTAAATAATTTGATTTTACTGATACTAAAAAATCCTTCATTTAAAAATATGCCCAACCAAGACATTTTTCTGGAGCACCACAGCTGTTTGCTTTTCCACCCTCAAGGAGCCTCAGTGAACTTTATTTTTCAAGGCGTCTAAAGCTTCACATTAAGCAGAAAAGACCTCTTGATGTCATATTTCTTGACATTAGTATTTCTCCAGGACAATTATTGTCATAGATTCTTGCATGAGACAAAGAGAAGAAGCATTTTTGTTTTCCTACACACTCATTAGCCATCTTTCATGGCAAGGATGACCTGCATATTAAATTAAACTTTTAATGCTGGGAAACTTACTTGTAAGTAGTAGCAATCTGATTGAAGTGGAAACATTTACTTTTAGCTAAGAAAATACTCCAGTGGTAGTTGCCAGTATTTTCCAAGACTGAGTAAACATGTAGAAAGCTTGCCTAGATGGATTAGCTTAATATCCACTTCAGGGGGAATTTCCCTTCTATGATATATTTTAGTATTTTTTAGTGATATACCAAGTCAACCTATTTATTAATAAACTTTTAATTTGTCCTATTTTTTGTTTCTAATGACAGATGGGAATCTGTGATTTACTATGAGTTCATACATTTTAGCCTTCATGATGTAAGCAGTATTCTACTGAGTCAATTTTGGGTGCAGATGCATTTTATGACTCAGCTTTTTATGAAACACTGAAGTCCTATAGGGTTTTTAAACAATTAACTTTTCTTGGTGGATGCCATGCAGGAAGAAATCTGGATTTTAGGGCATAATCCATTACAAAGACATTGGTGAAGCCTTGATTGAGGTCACTTTTGTTTATAAAGCTGAGATTGAATTTCTGTGTTAAGTATATGGAATTTATCATATCTTCCCTGAATGTTTAGCACTTATTAATTGAATTCTGAATGAACTTTCTCAGAATTTACATATAAAGCCATAAACTGAATAAACAAACTAAAAATGAGTCAGAGTTTTAGCATCTGTGTGAGCTAGTACTTTGCCCTGAGTAAGTCAAACAATGGAACAAAGCGACTCTTTGAGGCTCATTATGAAAACTAATTGAGATTTTGTATACAGGCTATATTTGAAGACATTGTTAATAGTTGCTATACCTATTTAATTGGAAAGACTGGAAGCGGTCATCAGCTCAGGTGACTTTTAAATGGAACTGTGGGATTAGGTTAAATAATGCCTGTTCATCCTGTAGAGCTAACTCGTGAGAAAGTTCTACTGTTTTTTGTGACTTGCAGATAAGAATGAAGCCAGATACTCATGTTTTGTCACTACTAGACTGTATGTTCCACCCCTGCCTGTTATGCAGCCCAGCTCGTGTGTCAGTGCCTGATGGACACCTGGGGGCAGCAGTGGCTTGGCTGTAAACTGGTTATGCCTAAATGTTTTTCTTCTTTTCTTAAGCAGGACGTTGGCTTTAATGAAAAGCGCTGAATTGTTCATAATTGTTCAATTTGCAATCTGGAGTCTTATAAAGGTAATCAACCTCCACCCCTGCCAGCTTTGTTATACATGTGCATGGCTTAATCCTACATTATTTCACCAAAAGGCCTTAGCAGAAACTTGGACATCTATTTATAGGATTAAATAATTTATCAATCTGTATTTCCATACACTTCTTGACTTCTGCAACAAGACTGTTAAGAGAGGTGATTTTGTCTACTCTGAAAAGAAGGGAAACCACCAAATATGTTCCCCATCATTGCATTATAAAATTAACACATCGTGGTCATTGCCAACATAAGGTAGATATAACACAGGAAAGCAGAACTGGAATTCTGTATATTCCATTTCAACCCCTGTGATCTTGTTAGTTTCCTGTAAGTTAACATATTATTAAAAAATTAAAAGCAAAATAAATGTTTATTTGTGGTGAGAGTAACTCATAGATTGCTCATGTGTTTGATCTTCATTTTGAATGTTTGAAGAAACTGCATAAAGGGCGGAGATTCCAGTAAAATTGTTAACACCCTCACCCCTAGGCCCTCAGACCATTTTAAATCTACTTATTACTGCCTTTGGAAGCTGAGCTGCAGGTACATGAAATACCTTTCCCCGCCTCCTGCCCTCCACAGTTGCAAAGTTGTGAAATCAGAAAATAAATAGATTTAATTTAGCTCGCTTGAGTGTGTACTTTGATGTAGTTAGTAACTTCATGGTTGCCTACTTTATTCTCCTCAAGATGTTTGCCTCTTTCAGTGCATAGTATAAACACTACACATCTTATGGTGAAGAAAAAAAATTGAAAAAGAGAAATATTATTGCACAAGATGGTAAGATCCATTCAGGTCATCAGTTGACTTAGAATCTGAAAACTCTTGGCATGGACCTCTATACTTGAACTAATAGAGCAACAATCTGACATTTTGCCAGCCTCTCTTTGGACAAGCCCTGAAGGAAGATGAGATACTCTTGTGTTTTTTAGCACCAAGTAAATACTGAACCTCCAGAACTCTGAGTTACACTGAGGTTTCTTTCTCCTTCACAACTCAAATGATTGTGGAAGGGGAGATTGAGAACACAGAACAAGCAGAAAAAAAAAACATTACATCATAAAATCAGAATAATTTAGGCTGCAAAAGACCCTTAAGATCATCAAGTCCAACCATTAACCTGATACCAAGTCCACCACTAAATCACATCCCTAGGAGTCATCTACACATCTCTTAAATACTTCCAGGGTTCGTGAGTCAACAGCTTCCCTGGGCATCCTATTCCAATGCTTGACAACCCTTTAAGTGAAGAATTTTTTCCTAATATCCAATCTAAATCTTCTTTGGTGCAACTTGAGGCCTTTGGTGCAACTCTTGTGCTGTCACTTGTTGCCTGGAAAACAGACTGACACGCACAACCTCCTTTCAGGCAGTTGTAGAGAGTGATGAGGTCTCCCTCAGCCTCCTTTTCTGCAGGCTAAACAAACCCTGTTCTCTCAGCTGCTCTTTACAAGTCTTGTTCTCTAGACCCTTCATCAGCTTCATTGCTCTTTGGACATGCTCCAGCACCTCAATGTCTTTCTTGTAGTGAGGGGCCCAAAACTGAATGCAGCATGCAAGGTGTGGCCTCACCAGTGCCGAGTACAGGAGGATGATCACTTCCTTACACCTGCTGACCACACCATTTCCGATACAAGCCAGGATGCTGTTGGCATTCTTGGCCAACTGGGCACAGTGTTGGCTCATATTCAGGTGGCTGTCGGCCAACACCCTCAAGCCCTTTTCCTCCAGGCAGTTTTCCAGCCACTCTTCTGCAAGCCTGTAGTGTTGTATGGAGTTGTTGTGACCCATGAAAGACTCTCCACAAAATTTCCTGTTGTACTGCAAACCTAAGCTATCTTAAAAGAATGTTTGCCAGAATTTTGCCAGAATTTTGAATCCTGGACAGAACAAGGATCGCAGGAGAGACATATGGCTTGGAAAACTGAAGCTGTAATGATTTTGCTTGGCAGAGTTATAAGACATGTTATAATGAGAAGTGATAATTGACCTAAAATTACTAGATCTGCCTGAAATATTTACATGTATGGGTTCATGTAGGAATGTTTTAAAATTTGTATGGTTCACTGAAAGTAACAAACATTTCAGATGCTTATGAGACTGTGGTTTTAATCAGCACAGTGACGCTTAACTGGTTTCTATGGAGCTGTAATCCCCAAATGACAAATCAAGACCCTCAAGCAAGTCATGAGGTGTTAGGTGGTAGGAGACAGAAAGCAGTAGCAGCAGCAGTTTAATTTCCTGTGAGCTGTCCAGAAGCTCAGTTCCTTTGAGGTAGGAAAGTGAGAGAAGACTGTAGTGACTGACAGTAAGCATTTGTTAGCCAAGAATCTGCCTTTCATTACTGGCAATCACTCAGTTTCTCCAAAGAAGAGGAGTAAACATAAACACTTGCTGCCAGTTACTATTCTCATTTTTCAAGACCTTGTTCTGGACAAGCCAAGCTGCTAGCATGGGTATACCTTCCCTAGGTTGTGCAAAGGACAGAGCTTGCAATGAGTCTGACCACTAATGTGTACACATTTACCTGTACTAATATCCAAAACCTGCCCATATAGAAGACAAATGAGAAAATCACATTGCTTTCAAGTACCCAAATTCCCTTAAGCAAAACTTAAAAGACTTATGTCTAATGGAAGTTTAAAAAATGGTTGTAATATATGTAGCAACATCTATTGACAAAGCAAAAGAATGAAATAAAAAATCAAAATGTTTTGGGAAAGCTTCCAAAATACACTAACAAAGACTGCATATTCCATCTTCTTTTCAAATTTACTTGAAGAATCCTGCTCAGCTTTTCCAAGCATTTTCTCATGGTAGTAGGGCATGAAAGATATTTTTCCCAGCATTTCTCCAACTGAATTGCAGGTTTAGCAGCATGAAATTGTACATATTTTTGGCATGCTTAATGGAGTTCAGTCTTTAACTTTAAATTGTATGAAAACCTCACTCTGAAAGTAAACTCGCAAGGATGCTAGCTGAGGAATGAATGAAGACATTTACTCTTTGAAACATGATACCCAGTAACCTGTAATTTGTTATTTTGTGTTTTGTTGTACTGTTTCTTTTAATGGTTTCTATACTGGCTGCATATTTATCACTTACATATTTTTTTTTATAATAAGTGCATTGCATGGGTGTTAGTAACAAAAGTGCAAGTGCAATTTCTTATTGTATGAAAAAAAAAATTTGCAGTGTTAAAAATGGTATTATGTAAGAACTGCCTTATGGAGGCAGTAATGACCAAAAAAAATGAAGTTACTTTACATTTTACATTTAAAGCAGCACTGAAAAATTTATTCTTTCAGTTTGCTGATTTTAACATGCTGATTTTTTGAGGACAATTATTTCCTGATACTTAAATTGCAGAAAAAAGTTTTTCTTACCTTAGGTCTTACTCATCCATGTAATACCTCTGTCAAAGAATTTGCTATTTTGACTTCAATTTGTTTTGTCTTATTCTGTAGAATATAATCTTCTCAGACCAGTTAACTGACTTTTAAAACAGAGATGATTTTAATAGCACAGGTGTGTCCTATTCATTTCCAAAGAAATGCTTCTTAAGTATGCATTGTGAATTATCATGTCATAATCTAAAAATAAGAATTCATTTTCTCTATGTGTTTAAATGTTAAAAAAGTTACATTTTCCCAGTGACAACTCTTGAAAAAGTACATATATATGGTGCTTGGAGATCGAATTTCAGCTTGAAGCTGAAATTAGTTGGTAAATTCTTCATAATTTGTGAACTAGATGATCTTATAGGTCCCATCCAACCATGTGATTCTATGATTCTATGAACTCATTTTACTTCACAGCTTTGAATCACATAGTTCCTTACTCTCAACTATGGTAGTTTTAAAATGTTTAGCATTAATAATTCATCATTAATCTGCTACCACATGTTGGACTAGTGGTTTTAACAGGGGTCTAAGTAAAAGTTATGAATTACAATATGGAATTTAAAATAAAAAGTTGTAGTAACAGCAGGCTAATTGATGATAACCTGTACCCTCTGCAGGAGTTGTAAATTCTAGTGAAGAATGAAGGCTTTATATGAAAACAAAGAAAAAATGTTAACAATCCAAAAGGTATTGTCATTACTTAAGCATTAAATAAACAACACTTATATGCAACATTATCCAATATTTTACCAAAAAAAAAAAAAAGTGCCTAAGGTCATCCAGCTGTGAAACTGGTCTTCCAGCTGTGAAACTGGTCTTCTTACACTTAATGATAACAAAAAAAAAAAAATTCCATTCAACTAAATGCAACCTGAGAGTTTCAACTACATTAAGAGCTAGGTTTTTTTCTTAGGTGCATAAATATGTGTTTTGGTAAATATTACGAGCAGAAGGATGGAAACTTACATGTATGTCCTTAACCCTTTTGTTGTACTGATCTCATGGGAGGCAGTGAGAAACTTATTAAACAATTCATGTTTATATAGCATATGCATAAAGGTTTGTAAACCTGATTTTTAATTGTATGCTTCATCTAGTGTGATGCTGGCTGTGCAAACACAGCTTTCCTCTTTCCAATTGCAATCTTTCCTAATGTTGCATAGATTTACTCTGAAACCTAAATTTATTATTTCACATTCTGAGATATGTTTCCTAAACACAGAGACAGTTTAGGATGGCTTTGTTTACTTGACTGAACATGTACAAGTCATCAATCACTTCCTCATAGTGGATACCACAATACACACAGACACTTTCCCCTACTAGAGCTGGGCTGTGTTGTGAGTGTCTGAGGTGTGATGGTAATAGCTTTTTTATCTTCTGACATGTTAAAAAAAAGCAAACTAAGAACAGAAGTAGATATAAAAATCCCTGTCTGCTTTCAACATTTTGGAATGAGAATGGAAAAGAGAGAATTAATTGAGTTTTGGTTCAATGATATAAACTTTCTTTTAAAGACGACAAAACCAATCTTCTCCTTCAGACTTTTTGACAGTGGATGGCATGCATGTTTGAGCTACTCAGAATATCTTGCCTATATCTGCAGAGCTCTGATTTGTATCCAAAGTAATTTCCTGTATAATTTTTGTGTATGTCTGTGTGGTTTTTTTTTTTTTTTTTTTTTTTTTTTTTTTGTAATATTAGTCACCTCTTGTTGGCTTCCCTTCCTCATGGCACATTACTGGTTAGCCACAGATCCATAACCATTTTCACCAGAGGTGCACAGAGGCCGGGAAAAGAGGTTATAATCTAGTTACCTTTATTTAGCTGTGTGCACATGTATTGAGGGGAGTTCAGGGAGATGCAGGTTCTTATTATAATTACTGTGGAAATTAGTGTTTTAAACATCCTACAAAGTATAAAAATATTCCAACATTCTATCAGAAAATAAGAGAAACCTTTTTCCTGTTAGGGTAGTCAAACACTGGAAATAGTTGCCCAGAAAGGCTGAGGAATTCCACATCCTGATTAGACATGGTCTGGAGCAACCTGGTGTAGCTCATTGTTCTTTAAATAGTGATGCTGAGCTAGGTGATCAGTAGAGGTCCCTTTCAACCTCAGCAATTCTAAGATTCAATGCTATATATATTTTTTGGTGGAAGAAGCCCCAGCATAATAACATATATATTTTGGTAATTTGTTGCTCTGGATGACTACTCTTAAATCTAAGAAAGAAAAGAATTTTCTTGCAGCACAGAAGAGGAGAGTGAGCAAGAAGTTGGGTGCTTTGATGGTCTAAAAAAGTGGCCCTGACTCTGAAAGAAAGTATGCATTGGTAGCATTGAGGATCTTTCATGCCAATAGCATAGAACCACAGTCTAAGAATATAACCTGCAGAAGGTATGCACATTTGGTGAGAAAGAGGGAGAGAGTATGGATGGGACAGAAGGAGGTGTAATGGAAACAGAAGAAGCAGCTGAGTATATTTGAATGTATGATAATCATAGAATTATAGAATAGTTTGGGTTGGAAGGGACCTGTAAAGCTCATCTAGTCCAACTCCCTTGCAATGAGCAGGGACATCTCCAGCCAGATCAGGTTGCTCAGAGCCCCATCCAACCTGGCCTTGAATGTTTCCGGGAGTGGCACACCTACAACCTCTCTGGGAAACCTGTTCAGTGTTTCACCACCCTCTTGGTAAAAAATCTCTTCCTTTTATCAAGTTTGGCTCTACCTCCTTCTAGTTTAAAACCATTACCCCTTGTCCTACCACAACAGGCCCTACTAAAGAGTTTTTCCCTGTCTTTCTTGTAGGCCCCCTCTAGGCACTGAAAGGCTGCTATAAGGACTCCCTAGAGACTTGTCTTCTACAGCCTGAACAGTCCAAACTCTCTCAGCCTGTGCTCACAGAAGAGGTGCTCTGATATTCTTTGTGGCCCTCCTCTGGACCCTCTCCAACAGGTCCACGTCTTTCTTATGCTGGCGAAAGAAATGTGTGGCATTTGCACATGAACAGTATTTCTGAGATCCTAGCAAATGACTGTAGAGTACTGACCTGTCTATCTTTCCTTCCTCAGAAATGCAGATTTTTGGACATAATGTCTAATGCAGGCTGAGTCATGAATTTAATCTCTCATTTCTTTTTCATAAACAACCGTAGTGACAAGTCGTACATCAAACTGTTTGAACTTCATCATTTTATGTCACCTCTTTGGAAGTGATAGATTTTACCCATGCTGTTCAGTCTCAGAATAATAATTAATAAAAAAATAAAGGAGAGCAATGCAAAGGATCTAAACAAAAATGTGCAAAATGTCACCTTGCATGAACAATGCTAACAAAATTCTTATACTCAAAGACTGATGTAAAAACCCGAATACTTACCTTAAATAGTAATAAGAAGGAAATGCAAACCCCCAAACTGTAAATTAAGTTACTCATGTTCTGCCTCCCCATCTACCCGAAAGCAAAGTGAGTCAATATATTTTTATTCATTGGCATGAAACACCAATTCAAATCTGGCTCAACATTAGAGAATAAAATTCTGAGTGAGCTCTAATGAACCCAGTTAGGGCTGCTGGCTGAACACACTGTGGGTTGTGCATTCCACTAGAAATGACAAACCTGGTCAACTAAAAAATTTGCACAGCTCTTTCTGCAGTACCAGAAGCTTGTAAGCTGCATACATGCTACTGCAGAATTGCCTAATCTAGGAAAGGTTTTCTATTAGCCTAAGCATCCACACTATTGCTGAAAAATGTGTTCTCACACTGCTTCTGTAATAAAAAATAATCACCATAAAAAGCTGGAAAATTTTAATCTTGCTCGTGTGTAATCTTGCTATGTGTAATAATAAGTCATTCATCCATTAAGAAACCAGGAACATTGAGAAGAAAAAAAATTCTCTGTAGGGGTTACCCTGAAATTTCTTCCAAAGTTCCCAGTCTTCCCCCCATTCACATACAAACAACATCGTATAACAGGTCAGATTTTGCCCTCTGGCCCTTGTCTTGCTACTCTCTCTTTGCAGTGGCTTCCATGGTGAATATTCCACTGCTTGTCTTGTGACTGCCCACTCAACAACACCCATGCACAGTGACCTTTCTCTTCCTTCCTCAAGCCAGATCCCTGGGAGCCACTGGAGCATTTACTGGAGCAGGATCTTACCCGTAACTGTTATATGGATGAAGCAGCCCATAATGTATACACCTCTTTCCAGATAAGAAGATGTCCAATTCAATGTCATTTTACCTGCTGAAGCTGTTTTACCTTTCTATTTCCCATTATTTCAGGAAATATTAAAAAGTGTCAGATTTCTGTATTTGGCTTGTACGTGCCTTTTTACAAGGCACTTTTAAAAATCTCTAGATATCTTGATCTTTCCCACCAGAGTTGTTCCATTTATATGAATTGACCTGAAATCAGAGAATTAGAGAGAGAAAGTGAGTGAATAAATCCATAGTCTAGTAGGTGGGTGGGTACCTCAGCTATGAACCGCTCAGGTTCACATGCTTGTTGTGCCAGATTATTCCTTATCACATGGAAATGTTCTGTCCCTGGGTCACATATTCTTAGTGTCTCAATGTTTTTTTTCAGGGGACCTGATGAAGGAAAAGAAAAATTCAAAATATATTGCATTTATCCTGATGTTGATGTCAATACTTTGGAAATTATGAAGTTATTTTCCCACCAACTCTACACACAATATCTGGGAATACTTTTCAAGGTATATTCATTAAAGTTCCTGATTTTAATGTGACACTGAAAATTATACGGTTGAAAGGACTGGTGTTGAGCCTACATTCTGCTCGCTGTTTCAAGCTATGTTTTTCTGTGGAGCTAAGAAGTCTGAAGTGGGACCTGAAATGCTGTACACTGAGAACTGACATGTGGCATAGAATTAGCTATTTATTCAGAAAGCTCTCAGCAAGGAACCTCACCCACTGAGCCAGGCTGCCTTCAGCGAATGAAATAAAAGAGGCACTTGTAAGTAAGCTGCATTCCAGCTACGTCTCTATGCTCCTTGGGAAATAAGCTCTAGAATTACAGCAGCAGCTACACCAATAAAGAAATTTAACCTATTTCTTTATCCATCTTCATTCCACTAAAACACCAAGAAACACACTGTCTCTGTAGAGCTGTCTGAAGTCTAACATGCCTGAAAGCATTCTCTTTATGGAAAGAAATACTATAATATGCTATACTTTTAGAATCCAAAACACATTTTGTTACATTTTCATATTTGTAAAGCAATGAAATTCTAAGGCAATTGGTAGATTTTTTTTTTGCTATGTGGTAAGACATGCATTATAAGTATTTAATATTGTATTTTACTATAGGATATTCTAATACATATCAATATAATATTCATAATGTAACTTGATGTTTTTTGAGATGATAACGATATAGGGAGTTCTACTAGGGCACAAGCTGAATAGATGGTAATTCTCATTACCAGTTTGCATTCATAAACAGCACTGAAAAAATGCAATATTTTAAAGAAAAAAAAAAAAACCCAGCCCTTTGCATTTGACATTGCCTTAATTAAACTGTAAATAGCATTTACTCTGAACTTATTAACTAAGATCACAGCTGTAGACTCCAGAAAGACAATCTTCAGCATCCTACATTGAACATCCTGCAAATAAAGGTAACTTACCTTTTACTACACTGAATGTAAAGTAAGGATTGCATGACTGGTTCATAATGCGGTTCCTGAGTTAATAAATAGTATTTCTATAAAATTCAGCATGTTTTCAGATTTATTCTTTATAGCAAATCATACATGTAAAATATTTATTGGATACAGGCATAATAAACTTCATCTGGAATCTGATGAAAATTCTCACCCTAATGCTGCCTGCATGTAAAGCTTCCATTTTACTCTTCAGTGTATTAAAAAGACCTTAAATAATTCTACAAACTTCAACTGCAAAGAAGTATTACAGAAAAAATTTTCCATTGTTTTTTTTTAATTAAAATGCATATTTTCAACTCATTACTGAATAATTGAAAAAAAAAGTATTGTTTTGTCTTTATGACACATTTTTAAGTAGTGTGAATCCCCAGTGCTCCTTCTTTATTATCGTGTTTGTAAGGAAACACATAAAGTGCATTTTCTTTCCAAATTTCTAAAAAAAACACTACAAAAAATGAAAATTATTTCTAAATCAAGGAAAGTAGAAGGCAGTGCTTCTTAACTCAAAAATAGAAACCTGACAGTGTATTTAAAGAAAATTAGTATAGATTAAAACCTGGAAAGCAAAAGTACATTGATGCAAACTTTTTAGCCTAGAAGTCATCAGTACTGTTGAAATGCAGCCATGTTATTCTTTCTTCTATTTGACTAAGATAGAGATCTCAATTCTAGCTGTATATCCCCACTTTTTTTTTCTATTTTTTTTTAGTTTTTATACTGATTTTAATGATTTTGATTTTTTGATGGATACCAATATGATTATTTTACATCACCTTCCTGATACTGAGATTTTATATTTGATACTTTGGAGAGATCGATATATTTAAGTACATTTACAGAGACTTTTGCTAAGCTTTCTTGCTAAGGAAGGCTGTGCTACTCTTCTATGTTACCTGTTACACATATCTAACCATTGTTACTATAGATACTATAGATACTAACACTTTTTTTCTGATTAAATATTATGTATTTTCATATAGGTGTATAGTTTAAAGGATGCTTATGTCATTTCAGTATACTGATTCCTTTTACTGCTGTTGAAAATGCTAGAGATAACATCTGATGCATTTTTCTGTCTAAAGCATCTCTCTCTAAAATAATGATACACTAGTAGAAACATCTATAGAGAGCACAAATTCAGACAGTTTCCTTGTTTGACAGTAGAAATTTTAATCTGTGAGAGTCGTCTCGTGTTTTTATCCAATCTGAAGTCTATGCAGGAAATGGAAATCTTAAAAAGAAAAACTACTGCTACAGGCCAAATGGGACACTGGCATAGCGTTTACCTGGATTATAAATACGTGCTTCAGAAACAGATGATGACAAAACACAGTGATGTCAGCTGTCTTCCTGACAGTGCTACGACATCTTTCTCATGGTTAAGAACTCCCTGCCATGCGACTGTTTGGCTCTCATGTTTTTAGTTTTGTTTTGTTTTTTTTTTTTTTGTCTGCACCACATGAAATCAATTATAAGCAAAATGAATTATTTTTGAAAGCAGAAAACAGTCATGAGTTTTATGTACTTACTACAAATCTTCCATTTACAAGAACACATATTACAATGACAAAGAAATGCAGAGTCCTGAGACTCAAAGTTTTTGGGTCTTATCTAATTCTGTTTCTCACTCTTCTCATCTTTTAAAAGGAAGTAATACTAAGCAACTTCATAGAATGCTGCAAGATTTGGTTACCTGATACTCTAAAGAGCTTTAATATTCTTAAAAGTGGCAAAATGTTCTTATTTCTTTTAAGATTAAAAATCCCATTTTTTTCTTTAAGAATGTGTGTCTCTCCAGTAGGCTAATTAGCTCCATATGGGAAAAGCAATGAAGACAATGGCATAAATCAAGGGTAATGTTAAGGAACCTTATAAATGATTCCACAATTGTTACTAAATGTGATCTTTTGCTGTTGGATGTTTTCTGTGGTGTGTTTCCACTTAGCACTCAGATTGTTTACTGCACTCAGGCATATGCAGTTCTGTTGATGTGCATTTCCTGAGAAGCCTGAGACCGAGAGCTAAGCTTTGTCTAGCTTAGAGACAGCTGCACCAGCAAATGCTCTGCTTCACCTCAGTGCAGCATATTGCCCTAGAAAATTGCTCAGGAATATATCAACATAACTATACAAGAACAACTGCCTCTAGCTTACTGACAGCTGGAAACTTCACATCATATCACCTGAATTTTATTCCCTTACAGCAGCACTCTTCAATGTTTTTAATCAATAGGTCACCTAACCTTTTTAAAATACACACAACTGCATGCTGCTACTGTTAAGCAGCAGGCAAGAGAGCTAAGCACTGCTGTGTCTTATGTATATAAATAAAAAGTTATTACTATATAAAATGGTAGTTTATCTCAAAATTAGAAACACTTAAGTGCAGAACACAAAAAAAAAGAATGGGACAATTGGGCTGAGATGCCAGAAGATACCCACAGTCATGATGAATTAACTCTCAACTTTCCATCAAGGCGCTTGCTATTTCGCTGATTGCAATATTTTTATGGATTATCTTCTCCTGCCTTATGAGTAACTTGTGACTTAAGGACAATGGGCTAAGTAACACTGCAGATGTACTAATGAGCTCCTAAGAGGAGAAAGAAAATATGGTTGGAGTGGGGAGAGGAATTTAAGCCTACTGAAGGGAGGAGGGAAAGGGAGACAAGTTACAAACCACACACTGATGCTTAGAGAGGTCCATACTGGCTTCCTTATACAGTCAATGAGATGTTCAGCTGTCACCACTTAAAGTTATGCCTCCATAGCTTTTAGGACATGTTAGCTTATACTTCCACCAAGGGGAAGAATTAGTGTCTTCAGGGGAAGTGCTGAGGGTGCAGCCTACAAAACATATTGATTTGTACAAAATACTGTGTTCCGTTCTTTGAAACCTCAGGGTCCTTCGAGGCAAGTCTGGTCTACTGTGACATAAAATGTACATCTACCATGCTAGCAGAGAGAACACAAGATTGAAATCTCTATGGAAAAAGGGAATCCTTTGCAAACATGTTTTGTGTTCCATATAGGCATGAGACTCCCTGCTTGTATTCATAAAAGCTGCTACTTAACTTGGAAAAGGAAATAACAGATAGGCCTTTTTAATTGTTCCTTTTTTTTGATCAAGAAGGAAAGGAACTGTAAGTGCTGTTACTTTGGGAACAGAGTACTTCTTCATTTGTTTGAAAAGGGTTACACATAAAGTTGTCTGGTTTTGTTTGCTTCTCTCCATTTCTTGCCATGGAGGGCTGTAAGGAAGAACACTTGTAACTGGACCCCTGAAACAGCAGTTTGAGTCCTGGGAAAAAGCATTACCAGTATTTAGTTGCTTTTTGAAGAGGTAGCAACACAGAGCAGAGCTGATGATGCTGTAGCATTTATTACATGACTATATGTGAACTGCGAGTAGGAAAGGGGAACACGCTGTGCAAAATGTCTGCTTTTCCTTTCTCTCCCTTTATATCTGTGCAAAATTATAGAGGACTCTAATTCTATGTAGAAGGAAAAAAGCTTCTAAACTGACTCAAAAATACATGTATACTTTAGCAGTTCTAGGACTGCTTTGGTTTTTTTCCTGAAGCTCTGAAGTCAAAGTCCAAGGCTGCATATTCAAAATAAACAAAAAAACTGTAAAAGAACCATGAAGGAGAACTAAATAATCACCCAAGAGGGAATTCTGAAATATGATACATGTGTAAACACAGCTGCAAGGAAACGAACAGATTCTGCTAAAGCTTAACATGCTGTGTCCTGGAGGCATGTGTTCTTAACAGCTAACTTTCTCAGAAAAAATTGTAACAGGCTATACTAGCAGAACTCACAAGTTCTCTGTACTTGTAACAAATGGACATACTTATTAAGTATGCTGTGAGTTTACGCATTTATTTTCATTAATTAGGTTGGCTTTTTAAAATGCTGCTTTCTTAATCAGTACCTCCTAGTGATAGTGTTTTTTTCTGGTATTATATTTCTGGTATATATAAATAGAAATATATATTTATACTTCTGGTAATATTTTGAGACCCCTTTTCTTCAAACTGAAAGAAGAAGATTCAAAATCATCCACAATTTATAGAATGATATCAACACTCCAGGAAAAAAAGTTTAAGATATACTATTGCAAGGTGCTTATATGATCATGCACTAGAAACTGAAAAATGGAGCTAGTTATTTTCTTCATGGGACATCCTCATGGGAAATCTGAATGAAGGCGTGAGCAGTGGTAGCAGCTATGACCATCCCTGTTGCAGGAAGCCACCAAACGCTACTCTACAATGCTGGCCGATATATGAATCCACCATTCAAAGTGAAGTGCTGTGTGTGCTCCAACCTCTAGGCCTTTTCAAACAGCTTCAATCACTGTTATAGTTCATATTCTATTATTTTAATAAAAATATAAAAAAGTGAGAATGGAATTCTTCTTCCTTAATTGGTGATATTATTCTTCTTCCTTAATTGGCATCCTTAAAACGTGATATGCAAGGTCAGGGATATAGATAAGTCAACACAATAAAGATGGCTTTTCTACTATCCTATCAGTAAGCTTGAGGCCAAGCTCAATAAACTTCTGCTTCACATTGGAGAAGCAGAGGAACAGTAGCAACAGCAACAGATAGATTTAATTGGATAAGAACAATGCTATCTGAAATTCCAATAGAGAAAATAACTGGTTTGAACCTGTATACACTGGAATTTTTAATATTCACATTTTTGGTTTCTTGAACAAATTCAAGTTTAATTAAGTATGTTCTATCTTCTTGGCCTTTTTCTTTACTTCAAATTGACTCTCTTATATTCTTTATTTCATCTATTAAATTATACAACCTGCTGCAAACTGTTGAACTGTAGCTATTTGTGACTGAGTGATTGATGTAATAAAAAATAAGTAGCACTCACTACGGTTAAGGCTGAGTTTTGATTTCCATCCCTCACAGTTAGCCAGTAAATTAATCTGAGGCTCAGCAGGAATGAAGTAGGATCTGTGTTGATAAAAGTCAACACCATCTTCCTTTTCTCTGTTGAAGTTTGAACTCTTGCATTCGAATTTCTAGCACTGGCCCCAGTTACTAACTTGCCATTTCCTGCTGACAAGGATTCTTCAGCATTTTAACCTGTCTTTTTTTTTTCAGTAATTCATTTAGACTATGAAAACCCATAGAGAACACAGGAGATAAACATGTAGGTTTATCTCTAGTAGAGATAATTTTAAAAACAGCACATGCTACATCTTGTGACATGGGTGCTTCTAGTAAGGAACGGATTACCTATCATCCAGGAAGAAAATTTTCTAGAGCTCCCAGCTCACCATCCTTCCTTCCCATCCTTGCTGAAACATGTTAAGTTTCTTTGCAATGCTATTGCAGAAAAATCCAAAACTCAATTATATATTGTAAATGGGAATATGAAAAATTAATTTCACATGTTAGATACCTGGCAGCAACTGCAAACTGTTCTAACAATGTAGAATATTTCTACATGCATATAAAAATACAGCAGGTTAGCAAATAATGACTGTTAAATATGGCAAAATAAACTGAGAATCACAGAATGGTTGAGGTTGGAAGTCATCTTGTCCAAGCCCTGTAGTCAGACAAGGCCACCAAGAGCCAGTTGTCCAGAATCATGGCCAGAAAGCTTTTGAATGTGTTCAAGGATGGAGACTCCACAATCTCTCTGCACAACCTTTTCCCACACTCAGTCACCTTCACAGTGAAAAAGTGTTTCCTGATGTTCAGGAGGAACCTCCTGTGTTTCAGCCCACTGCCTCTTGCCCTGTCAATTAAAGAGGATGTAATAGTCTACAGAGAACCAATTAGATGGAAACTGATTTATATATTTTGTTCTAGTGTCCAACCAAAATGTATAGTGCAGGAGAATCCCTAGCGAAATCTTTGGTTCGTTTCAGGAAAAGAAAGACACGAGCCTTGCAGATTATGCTAAAAAACCATCAGCACTGATATGCACTCATGGATGCAGAGTTTGGCATCCTACATGTCTTTAATTCTAAAGGTGTGAAATACTGCCTTCAGTCAAAATAAAAAGCATTTTTTCTTACAAAATTTAGCCTTCAAACACAAAAATCTAAGCATCAGGGTCAGGAAGGGGAGGGCTTGGGGAGAGCAGCTGCCCACAGTGATGGAGCTGCTTTGTAATGCAGTTGGAGGTCCAGACAGGGAAGCCACCAGAGCATGGCACACTCCTGTCCTCGCCCTCTTCTGCCGCTGTCTGTAGAGTTGCCAACAGTCTACAGGACAGATAAGGAAGCAGCAACCCCTACCACATATGGTGTCTTAGAAGGAGCTGGAAGCTCCCAAAAGCCATGGGGAAAGGAGCTCTGTGCCCTTTTTCACTGGGTACTGCGGGGCTGAGCTCCTGGCACTACCTCGGGTGAGGGAGTGGCCATGTGTCTGTGTGCAGAATGCTTGTAGTGGCAGAGGAGCCGCCAGGTGACATGGAGAAGGGAGGAAAGGGCTGGGAGCACTCATGGTGATGGAGAGTGGCTGCTTTGTACTACAGTCAGATGACCAGACAGGGAAGACACTAGATCATGGCACATGCCTGTCCTCTCCCTCCTCTGCCACTGAGCTGTAGAGTTGCCAACAGTTTACAGGATAGGTAATGAATCACCAAACCCTCTCCCTGTGGTGGATAAGCAGCAAGAAAAGCAAGGGCAGGAAGGGAAGGGTACAGTGGGGTGGGGACTGGTGGTCTTACAGTCAGCTGGAAGTTTCCAAAAACCATGAAGAAAGGGAGCTTTGTGCCCTTTTTCACTGAGTACACTGGGGCTGAGCTTGTGGCACTAGCGTGAGCAAAGGAGTGGCCATGCCACTGTGGGCAGATTGCTTGTGGTGACAGAAGAGCAGTGATGTGAAATGGAGAAGGGAGGGGAGGGCAGGGCCTGCCCATGGAGATGGTGGGTGGCACCTTTCTACTGCAGTTAAATGATTGGACAGGGAAGAGACCAGGCCATGGCACACTCCTGTTCTTTCTCTCCTCTGCCACTGAGCTGTAGAGTTGCCAACAGTCTACAGGACAGATAAGGCAGCACCAATCCCTACCCTGTGGTGGTCTTAGATCGACCTGGAAGATCCTTAAAGCCTTGGGCAAAATGGCCATGCCAGGATGGGTAAAATGATGGTCATGGCCAGCATGGTTGCCCCAGGATGGGTGCCTTGTGGCCATCAGGGAAGCATGTAATAGACAACTTTGATGTGAGGCCAGGAGAGCCCTAGGCAGGGAGGCAAGGGCTACCGGTTGGCAACACAGGTTGGCTCTTTCAGGTGGTGGTTCTCTTGTCTGACAGCTGCACCTCTAGACAGGGACATGAGCAGAGCTCGGCACACTTCTGTCCTCTTCTTCACCCACCACTCAGTCAAGCAATGTTGCAACTTTCTACAAGGATATTGACCTAACTATAAAGCACCATGTCATCCCATACCTCTACATCTTATCTAGTATCCTGTGATAGATAGCATCATGGTCCTACAGGCAGCAGGAAGGTCTCCAGAGCCATGGACAAAAGAAGCTCTGCAGCACTCACACTTTTTGTGTGAAATTTATCACAGAATCAAGAAAAGTTTATGAATACACATTTTCTGATGCAGTAATCTATTTTTCCCGAACTTCATTTTCCTGAAGGCTAGTAAAGCTATTTTGCTGTCATCAATAAAGTAAAATAATATGTGGCTATGGGATTATTCGTTCAGAAGGGTCCCAAACCACTACACGAACAGTTAAGGCTATTCTAGGTATGTATACATACATTATCTCACAATGTAAGTGTTCCTGAGTAGTGATAAAAGCAGATAAATTTTTAGAAACAAAATCAGATTTTGATCAAACCATGATGCTAATCTCCTTAATGGTGCAATAACTGTACTAAATGCATGATCTAAAAAATAACTGCAAAAGGTCAAAATCTCAACATATCACAATGTATGAGTTCCGAGTGATTTTTAATTAATGCTAAGCTTCAAGTACACAGAAGAAATAAAAATGGTAAGTATGAGCAAAAGCTTATATTTTAATTTTTTTTTTAATAAAAAGTTTTTATTCATGGGTCAAGCAAATGTAGCAACACAAAAAAAAGTCTCATCATGCTGAATTATAGTGTAATGCAGACATCCAATTGGACAACATCTGGCGAGCAACAGGTAAATTAAGATATCTTGTGATTGGATGATCTCCAGTGACCTCTTCTGTAATCCAGCTTCCACTTGCTAATGCCATCTTTGAATAAAGAGGGGAAAAACACCATATTGTTAAGAAGTTCAGCAAAAATGTTTGGAAATATGTTAATGAAGTAAATTATTTACCTTAAAGAATTTGGAAGAAAATTAATTGTCATTGTATATTTATTATGCTTGTTGTTACTGTTTCGTACAGTAAATTACAGTATTTCTGGCAGCTCCCAAGCTAGAAACCTCTTTTGTTGAAATAAAAAAGTTTAAATATTGAGAATCAGTGAGCTGAAAGTGAAGTAACCCCCCCTTTTTTTTTTGTTTTTTTTTTTCTTTTTCTTTTCCTTCATCCTATATTCTACTCACTTGTTGTACCTGTTTTTTTTTACTCGTAATGTGATGGCTGACTATCTGTATGTTCAATGTATTGTCAGAAATTCCATTCTCAGAATTTGAGCTAAAATAGATCTCATACTATGGCTAGGGAAGGGAGATGTTAAATTACTTTTAAAAATAGAGTCTTGATAAGTTTTAAGTATTTTTTTAAAGCTGCTTGATTTCTCAGTACCTCTCACTGGAACTCACAACATTTGATATTATCACTAGATTAATTTCAATTTCCCTGTGTTCCTATACTTGTCCAGTGATTTTAAAAGGTAAATTTAATGCGTTATCCTTTGTATTAAAAACTGTAGATAGAAGTGATTTAGTAGTAATCAAATTCAATTAACTTCATTAGAATGGGGATGACCCTTAAGATTTCTATCATAATTCTTAAAGTGTAAAATGCAAAGGCATTACTATAATTATTAATGAAATTGATGTAGGAATGAAAGTGTGCTGGGCATAATAACAACAAATACAGTACCACCATATTAATGTAAGTTTTTAAATGATCACAAAACAAGCAAAGTAAAAAATTAATTTTGCCTATTGTTCTCAATTTGTTTTCACTGGATTCATGTGTATGTTTTCTTCCTTTTAGTTATTACTATATTCGATTAATTATTTGAGAAACTTCTTTTAAAATGGAGCATTAATAAGGATCTAAGAATATAATTATTATTTACATTTAATGTAATTTTTAGTATTTGTATTCAAGAGAATTTGAACACAGTTGTAGGCCACCTCTGTGCTAACCAGTCTACCTTCATAAAAATGAATAAACAAATAAAACCTCTTTTCCAAACATTTCACATATTGTGGCACCAATGACATTGCTAACTCCAAATTAAGATGATTTGTGCCAGAGGTTTTTTTTCTGTAATTGCTTTATGTAATTGCTTCTGTAATAGCATATAAAATGGTACTGCAGTAGTGTTACAGATAGAGAAGATAAAAACAAACAAAAATGCAACCTTTTCAGTCACCGAAATCTTTGAACAGTGGGAACAGTGCCCCAAACACATCAATAATTTACTCAGATAAAGCTACAATAGCTTGTGCCGAATGCAGACTGGTCAAAAAAAATCTACTGGTGAACTGAAGAGATAAAGAGAATATCTTCTAATTGCATAGATTTATACATGTAACTTGAACAAAATAAGGAGAAAAATGCTTGTCCTCAAACTAGGTTAGAAAATACTCTTCCTTTGAAACTATAACCCCATCTAGTGGGACTCCTTTTTAATAGCTGATAGGATTTGATCTGTTCCTTACTCTGACTTTGAGTACTTTGTGTTAGTAAAGACTATCAAACAAAAAGTGTGAGATTCCCAGGTTTTGCCTACACCAGATTTCTCCTTAAAGTATGCTATCTTTGCTTCTATGCTGCTATGATTACTTTATCAGTAACAAAGGGTTGATGCATTCAGGGAACTATCTACTATATTAGTTGGATGAGCTCTGAAAAAGCTTAGAGTAACACTGTGGGGAAAAAAAAAACCAGTTTTATGAGTTTTATGAGATGTAAGTGACCACAGGTAGAAAACTACAACGTAGAAGTAGTGTCAGTCAATGGCCTCTGGAGTACCGAAGCTGCATGGATTTCCTTCAAAGTTGTCTGTGGCTACAGCAAATTATTAAATTACAAGGGGACTCAAGAGCACAAAAGAAAGTAATCTTACTGTAGTGAATGTTGTGGACTAGGCTATAATCAAGTTGAGCAAACCAGTAATGAATTCTGGCAATGCACACAGCTAAACTGCAGAATGAACACATTCTACTGGTTTTGTTCCTCTTGCCTTTAATAACACAAAGAAATTGAGGAGGAAAGACAGCTCCTCAGTTCTAAACTCTTCTCTCTAGGAACTGTGACACTGTATGAAGTAAGGAGAGGGCGAAAGGTGTTTCTGGTCCATAATACCTATAGCTCACATTATTGTAGGTCAGGCTGAATGCAAAAACCATGGCAAGTGTCTACCCTGCAGAATGAGCTAGCCCACCTCTTGCATACACTACTGTTTCATTGATAGGAGCCTTCAAGTTGTTTTTATTGACGTCTCACTGAGTGAGAGGATCTTCGCACCTTGTCAAGACAGAGCACTTTCACAAGCTGCAGGGATCGCTTTCTCAAGCTGTGCGTAGCTGGGCCCAACCAACAACATCACCTTCTGCATTCAACGATTCTGGAATCTTTGGTGTTTCTTTGATCCGTAATAATGGCTATCAGCATTGACATACAAATTAACATTGATCTTCTAGAGAGCATACACCTAGTGACACAAATAGGTGTCATAGTTCGGCCCCGATCGGGACAGACTACGCAGCCTCTCTCTCACTCCCCCCACCCTCCGAGAGAATAGGGAGAGATAATATAAAAAAAATGGCTCGAGGTTTGAGATAAGGACAGGGAGAAATCCTTAAAGTTACCGTCACGGGCAAAAACAGACTCGACTTGGGGAAAACTATTCATTTATTACTACAACTAGCAGGATAATGAGACAGAGAAACAAGATAAACCTCCTCCCCACCCCTCCCTCTTCCCAAGCTTAATATTATCTCTACCACCTACCCCCCCGAGTGGCACAGGGTGGAAGAGAAAATGGGGGTTGTGGTCAGTTCATCACAGGTTGTTTTACGCTGCTGCTTCAGGGTCGGGGGAAGAACTCCTCACATTCCTCCCCTGCTCCAGCGTGGGGTCCCTCCCACGGGCCACAGTCCTTTGTGAAACTGCCCCGGCATGGGTGATCTCTTCCATGGAGTACAGTCTCTCCAGAACGGCTGCCCCAGCGGGCCCTCCATGGGCCACAGCCCCCTTCAGGCATCCACCTCCCCCAGTGTGGGGTCCTCTACAGGCTCCACGTGGATCTCTGCTCCTCCGTGGGCCGTGGACAACCTGCTCCACCATGGTCGTCACCACAGGCTGTAGGGGAATCTTGGCCAGGAGCCGCATTACTCCTCCCCCTCATTCTTCACTGACCTTGGTGTCTGCAGCTGTTTCTCTCATAAGAAAAGTTCTTCACAACAGGCTGGCAGAAGCCTCTTATCCATCTCATCTCCTCTCCACTTCTTGCAGTCAGGTCAGGCCGAGTTGGGCCCAGTCGGCCGCCTGGCGAGAGGCCAGAGGTTGAGGCCTGCAAGGCCCATGAGGCCTGCACCTCCCCCTCTGTGCCTCTGCCACCGCTCAGCTTCGTCACATCTTCTCTCTTTTTTTTTTTCTGTTTTCCCCTTCTTAAATACATTATCGCAGAGGCGTTATCACAGGACATTCTGCTCCCAATCGGCTCAGCCTTGCCCAGCAGTGGGTCCGCCCTAGGCCTGGCCGAGTCCACTGAACAAAGGGGAGCAACTTCTAGCAGTTTCCTACAGAAGCTGCCACCTTAGGCCCCCCCTCACTAAACAAAACCACAACAATGGGGCAATTGCAATTCTTTCAGAACAGCTGCTGGATACTTGCAAAGTTGGTCAGACAGTGTTATTGTGGTTTCTGTTTCAAAGATTCTGTCTGTAAGACTGACAAGAGTCGAGCCTTGAAAGAGCAGATATACAGAGCTACACCAAACTTCCACCTGTCCTGGTTCTGAGGCATTAGTTAATGCTTACGGAAAGAGTGGAAAATATGAGCAGAAGGATCTTCTAACAAATTCAGACATCTTCGTGTAGCCAGCAGCTTTGGGACTTTCTATGGCTTAATAGCCCTTAATGGAGTTTTATTCCACAAATTTGTGTCATTGGCTTTTATATGACTTGCACTTTTGAATCAAAATACCCTGTGGAAAGGAGCTCCATAATGTAAGGACCATTTCCCTGGAAAAACACTTGCTTCTGTTTGTTTTAAACTCGTTACCTGATCCATTTAGTGCCTCCTCTTCCTGCATTATAAGAGAATATTAAGTAATGGCAACACTTTCTCCACACCAGTCAGGGTTTTATGATGGCTGTCGTATCGTTCCCTTCCCCGTTCTCTCTCACATATTAAAGCCATTCCACGATTCTGCTCATCCTGGTCTCCATGTTCTACTTTGTTAATTACTTCCTTTTTGAGATGAGGATGAGAACAGCATACAGACTTCATGGATCCATCATAAGTTGACATAGTATTTTACAATTTTTTCTCATCTAGTTATTTCCTAATATTTTCAAAACTTCCGTTTTCCTTTTTAACCATCTCTGAGCATTCAGAAAACTATCTACACAGTTTCTAGTATCTTTCCTAAGTAGAAATAGCTAATTCAGAGATCTATAAATCCAATGGCTAATTAGAATTATTTTCCCCTAGATGAGCTATCTTCATTCATCAACACTTTCAGCTGACATTTTAGCATTCACTCATTATATTCTTTTGCAACTCTGTTGTTTTGATCATGCTGAATAAAATTCTATAATAAAGTTTACATTTTCATTATTAATTCCCCCTCCAGATAACTTACAAATATTGCTTAGGTATATTCTAAAAAGCATAGAACACAGAATTGAGAGGAACTGTAGTAGTAACATCTGTTCATAAACCAAGTATTTATTCCTTCTTTTTATTTCTAGTTATGCGGTTGAGCCGTTCTTAATAAGTATTATATATCTAGCTCAGCATGTGAACAAACCCAACTTCAAATTCTGTACTGGACAAGGGCATAATGACACAGAATTACTAGTACCTGCCTATTTAGCCTGAATCAACAGCCATAGAAGTTGATGGAAGACTTTTTATTGATTTGTATATGAATTGGATTAAAGACTTGAGTGAAAAATGTAAATATCTTAACACTGAAATTTTCAAAATACAATGATAATTTCAAGCAACACCTTCTACATGAACATGATGTGGTAGACAGAAACCTGTCTACCTACAAAAGCTGATATGTTGAGCTTACAAATTCATACCTTTCTAACTGAGGAAGCTGCTCAAATTAAAAAAAAAAAAAAATCTCAGTATTTTGAAGCCAGTTTATTTAAAAAAAAAAAACAACAAACCAAACACCCAAAACTGTAAGGGATGAAGTTCCTTGGTTTTCAGGTCAACAGAAAAATGGACAAGCCTTCAAAGGAGCAAAAATATTCTGATATGTCATAGTAGTGACTATTTTTGAGGAAATGAAAGGTTTTACAAGAGCTTCTAAGCTACCAGAACAAAAAAAAAAAAAAAAAA
>WHYT01015397.1:174577-202003 GCA_009806455.1 Tetrax tetrax
GAGGGAGGGCGGTGGCACCGGGCGGGGCGGCAGCATCATGCTGGTGAAGAGGGGGGTCGGCCTGAAGGCGGGCGGCGGCGGCGGCACGGTGAGTGCGGCGCGGGGCGGGGGGCCGCCGGGCTCTGCCGGCCCTGGGGTCGCCGCTGCGATGCGGACCGTACCGGGCCGGGTCGGGCAGGACCGGCCGATCCGGGTGGCCAGCGCCAGCCCCGCCTCCTCGCCCGTGAGGGGCCAGCTGCCGCCCCCAGCGCGTTCTCCGAGTGTCCCCGCGGCCCTGGGAGCTTTCTGGGAGTGGGGGTCCGGTGGGGTGCCGGGCCCCCGCCGGGCAGCACCTGAGGCCAGACCGGCTCCACCCCGCGCCTGCCGCGAACCCCGGGTCTCTGCCAGCCCCCGGCCGTTCGTTGCTGGTTTATGCCGGCAGAGGCGACACCTGTAAGCAGGTGGTTGTGAGTAAATTTCCTTTTAAAGTATATAAATTCGAGGTGTCTGGAAGTAAAGCTTAGTTTTCCTTTCGAGTTCTAGAGTATGCCTCTTGATGAATCGAAACTGTAGAGTTACCATGCAATTTTAATAACTTACTGCTCTTTCTGTTTCATTCTTTCCCACTACATTAAGCATTAAGATGTCTTTGCGCAAATAAAAGGAGCTGGAAAGGAGCAGTCTGTGTGTTCACTTGAAAGCATCTCTAAGACAGTTGTGTTTCTAAGTGTGGCAGTGGTGTGTAATTACTTCCAGCGGAAACGTCTTCCGAGTGGCTTAAGCCTTTCCCTTTGTACTGTGTATGTTCACAAGATGCCTTAACAACAGATCGGAGGTGACACCTCCTGAGCTCCCTGCGGTAGGTGGGGACAGGTGGCTTGTTCCAGGCAGGGTGCTTCTGTCTGAGATGATATAACCCATCCTGTTTTGTTGGCAGCGACCCTAGAGCATACGATGGGAGTAAAGGAACCCAGGGGAACAAAGGAACAAAACAGATGATACAGTTATTGACGATTTTTGAAGTGGTACAGATACCAAACTAGACAAAGTCTTGCAATGATTTTTTTTTTTTTTTTTTTTTGGCAAGTTGAAATCACGTAAACTTTATTTGCAACCTAACTTACTAGCTATTAAAACTATTTTAGACTCTACTCATGTTTGGGCATTCCTGAAAAATGTCTTTAATATTAATTTACTCACAAAATATGTTGAAAGCACTGCGTATGCCAGAGGTTTTAAAACAATGTTAAGTTTGTGTCAGGGAACCAATAGCTGCTATATATGTCACGGGTAAGCATCTCTGCTATTGGAGGTAGGATAGTTTACTGTTTTATGTTAACATGAGGTGAATGAACTTGTAATACCTTTAGCTGAGCATTAGTAGTGTAGTGTTAATGTGATATCATGGCTAGAGCTCAAGAATGTAAAAAAAATAATCTTGACACCATCTTTTTGATATCAGTAGGTTCTTTGTCCCTTAGCCGTATCTGCTGAAGGTGTTAAGGTACTTTTAATATGTGATTAACCCAGAGAAGATGTGAAAAAATATTCTTCTATGGATTCATTAGTCAATTAAGTTATTTTATGTAAGTTAATTCTGAAGTGACTGCTTCCTACTTCCTGTAATGGATCACTTCTGTATTTGAGTCTGTCAGTTCTCTTTTAGAAATGATTATGTCTTGCTGTCCTGGTTCTGGCTAGAATAAAGTTAATTTTCAACTGAGCTGGGAGAGGAACTGGAGCTGGTGGCACCTGTGTCTGAGCGACACGCTGGGATAATTGCAGATTGGACCCTTCAGGAAGTGCAACTGATGTCTGCTGTATGGTGTATTTGCCATTTTAGGTTTGTGTACAGCAACTCCCATTTAGGACTCTAGGTATGTATGATGCTGTAACCCAATCTGAAATCAGAATAGGAAAGTAACTGTAGAAGAGGCCCATGAACTTTTTAGTTAAGAAATTAAGCTTTCAGTTTTATCAGCACAGAAATAAAGGATGATGTCATTATATAGAAGAAAAACAGATGAATTTATTTAAATATGAACGGAGAGTAGGAAATGGAGATTACAAGTAGAGAATTTTTTTTAGAAAAATCAACTTTGTTTTCTTTCTCTAACTTTGAAGAAGAGTAAAACTCAAATGGGAAATAAATCTATAACTGAAGATGCTAACGTGTTTATTTGATTAATGGATGGAATGTTTGTTAGAGGGACTTCGTGTTCCGATAATGCAGCTCCTGCAAGAAGGAAAGACATGGGGCTCTAGCCTTATCTTCTCTACGTTGATATAGCAGTAATACGGTTATACGTGCATCAGCTTAAGGTCTGCTTCACAATTTCTGCCTGAACAGTCTGTTTGCTAGTTTGTTATTGCAGTTCTTGCACCTCCCTGTGATTCTCATGTGGCTGTCATACTGCTAGAACTCCCCCTGCCTAGGCTTTATTGAAAGAGCTTATTCAGACTAAAATATGAGGGGCTGGTTCATGGCTTTAGATGTAATTGCAAAAATCTCTTTGATATCAGTGGGAGTGCATCCCTTGCTTTTGGAAGTGGAAGCTTGCCCTTTGGGCTGCTGACAAAGAGGTAAATACAGAAGTGAAATTTTGTTGAGCTGCTTCTTTGGCCTGTGAAGGATGTTTTAATTTTAACTTTTATTCTGATTCTTTTGTCACACGAGATCAGTAGGACAAAGCAGAAGAAGAGTATGATTAAGTCTGTCAGGTTGCACAAGGCTTTCTTGCCCTACCCCTCCAGTTTGGTAGTAACAAGCTTCTGTTTTTTTGATGTATCTGTAACTGACTCACCCTGTTGAATGCATGGCTTCACTGAATTGAAGAACTAAAATATAAACTCTGAACAATTGACTTTTTATAAATTGAATTACTGGCTCAAAACTAGTAAGAACAATAGTATGTTTAAGTAAATTCCACTGGAATTGAATTAGTTTTTGTTGGCTATGTTACTCCAGTTTCAGTGAGCTTCAGAGGTTGAAGTAAATGATGCCGTGGACATTTTGTTACTGGTTGTGCAATCTTCCATCTGAATTATGAACACCGATAGTATAAAACTTATTGTGACATTCAGTCTATTCATAACACGTAGTTCATTTCTATGCAACTCAGTAAAATAATGCCACACTAAGGAAGCTTTTTGGCAAAATCCAGTACTGTACTGTCTAAATAAAGTGCTCTTATGGAAGAAGTCTGCAAGTGGCATAGCTAAGGAGAAAACACACCTGTGTACCTCTTGAGAGTATTAATCATACTTTTGTGCGATGTTCTTGAACACTGTAAAATGCCTCATCTATTGTGAAGCCCAAGACCTCTGTTTTTATGCTTTTAGAAACATAATGAAAGCATTCTGAAGTTTTAAACTGTACATCTCAGAAGTCTGTCAGCATTTATTCATTAAACAGTTTTACCCAGCGAAGCACAACTGGTATATACCAGAAGAATTACAGGTTCTTACCCTTACTACTAGCATTGTTCTGTTTAATACTTCATAAATAATACAGCATGGTGAAACTGGGGCAGCATGGTTAAATATTATGAGACTTTACTGAAACACCTTTCAGTCTAGTAAGCTGTTTTCTTAAATTTCTTGTGTGTTGGATTTAAAGTGAATTGCTAGTAGTAAGCACATTGTTCAAGTTGGCAATTTGGGTATTTAGTCCATTGTGCAGCACTGTTTTCTCCCACACAAAAATTATTTTCCCTGTTAAATCTGAATAATTAGAGGTAAACAGTGTTGCCTTCCTGACTTGCCAGTGCCACTCTGAATCTTCCCATCATGTTAAATTAACACCGAGTCTGAACTCTCAACCATTACCAGGAGTGATTAGCTGCTGTCTTGAAAAACAAATCACTCTTGCTTATATTCATACTGTTCTGAGTGTTCTATTACTGATCCTCCAAGTTGTAGCAATCTGGAAGGTTTTGTTTCTGGAGAGAAGTATGCTAGTCTTCAGCAATAGAAACTTAATTATATAAATTAGACTTGATATTTTAGTACTGAAGATTCAAACTTAACCACTGGGCAATAAGCTTGAGTAATTATCTATCTCACGGAGAAGCAATTGAATTAAGTAAGCAGCCTGTGCTTTTTAGAGGAGTTTCTCAGTGACATACATCTTTCTACATTGTAGGGAGAAAACTTCAGCAATGGATAAATCAACTTGCAATTTGGTGTAGCATAATATGCTGGTTATATATTATTTCAGTAAAATGTAGTTTAATTAATGCAGTGCTGTCTAAAGCTGAGCTTTTGGAATGTGGCAGGGTATATGGTAGTTGTTCTTTTGGATGCTCTTCCTACTCTTGATGGCCTCAGCCTCAAAGACTGAATCAGAAATGGTGTTTTAATGTTATACATTCCTTGAAAGATTCCTACTTAATAGGCTTGTCCAGTCTAAACTTAAACAGGAATGTGTTCTCAACAGAAAAAAATGATGCGTCAAGACACTTTAGACCCGAGAGTAAATTGCATGAAGTGCCACACAATTTAAACTTGTTGTCTTGAGTCCCACTTTACTTATTTTCTTGTCTTTTAATATAAGAAAGCAGTGACAATTGTTTTCACACCCTTCATGTCACTCCCAGTTCAGTAAATCCCAATTGTATCTTTCAGCAGATATTTTGACTGCAGCTTGCAGGAACCTAGTTCAGCGTTCCTCCATACCTTTGCAATGTTCTTTGTCCTGCTGTGGGCTTCTTATGCTTCTGTAAAATAGACTATTCAACAATGTGTATTGCTTAAAGCTTCTGAACAAAACAGGGAATCATGGGATAAGAGGGAGGACCTTTATGTAGGGCTAAAAACAATTGCTAGAACAGCAGAAGAGTTAGCAAGGCAGGCAGATTGCGTATTTGTGCAGTAATATAATTATAATCTTTTTCCTAGCAGGGTGTACCTTTGAATACCTCTTGTAAATCACTGCTAAATGCTGAACTGGTGTCTTTCATGGAACTGTTTTCTCCAGAATCACTTTCCTAAGTAGCAGTCATCCTATATGTAGAATTAAAATTGCTTTTTAGTGTTTGCATTGGTTAAATTTATCTGTATTAATTTTAATCTGCCAGTTAATTTCTTTTACTGATTCCATGAACTTCTGATGTTCTTCACCATAGCTCTCTAACTTTTCTAACACGAATTGCATTTTGTCATCGGTGAACTTTGTCACTTTGCTTTCATGCTTTTTACAGCTCATTTATGAATGTGTTGAACTACATAAAACCTAGGGCAGAGCACTGGAACTCACCTGGTAATTTCCCTCAGCTGTGAAAACAGATTGTTGGCTTTTTTTAGTTTATTCTGTTTATTTTTTTTTAGACTTTTTTTTTTTACTGTTTAATTCCTATGAAGAGGTTGCACCCTTTTTTGTTTGCTTTAAGTGCCTTTGCTGAAGGTCTTTAATTATGTTTACTTGAATTTTCAGAAGGCTTATTGATGGATTCTCCTTTATCCTTACATGTTCTTTTGAGACCTCCAGTAATTTTTTTAAGGTGCAGTTTCTCTTTTCAAAATCTGCATAGGCTTTTCCATTTTGAATGGGTTGTGGTTCTGATGCTTTAGACCTGTGAAATATGAGTTAGCCCAGCTTTTACTTGAGAGAGTGCATCATGATCTTACTGTCCAGATAGAGATCTGCTTAAGGCGTTTCTTTTGCAACTGAAATGCAAGTTCAGACAATGTAGGAACTGAATTAGTTATGCTTTATATTCCAGCTCACAAGGCACATCTAAAATGTGAAAGCCTTACTCTGTTGGGCAGTACTTTCACTTGTATGCAGTGCAAAAATACACCAAATACAAGTTACATTTCTTAGACTGGGGTCTGTACACATAATCACTTGGTAATTGCTTCATGTGACAAAGGCAGCCAAGGTATTCAGGGTGCTTTTTGCACTTGAATGAATTCTTACCAGTTCTAACAAATATACTTCTGCTTGAAAATTAAAGACCATAGGCACTAGAAGGAAAGCATGCAATATGCCCAGAGAGCGACCTGGGTAATACATGTGGAGAAAAGAGCATCCATAACATATTGAGATGGATTGGTAGCATAATATTTGTACTAGAATAAGCTAAAATGATTAAGTAGTGATATAGTGAAGCATACCAGGAAAAGTTTGCATTTGAAATGGTTGAATTTTTGGAGGAAGCTAAGAAAACAGTGAGGATAAATGTGGAAGGGGAACGTGCTTTATAATTTGGCATGAGTGTGAAGGTCTGAATGATTCATACTTGAAAGCATGTTTCTCAGAATGTTTTACTGATTCTGTTAGTTCAGTTCTTTGTTTTCTTGAAAACATGAGAGTTGACATAATGGACTGCAGTGCAGGTGGTTGTGTAAAAAAAAAAATGTACTTGTAGCAGTTAGTTTTTGTAGAAGGGTAATGTTTCTGTTGACACTTTTTTAAAAAGTAAGAAAAATCTTTGTACTAATGCACTTGAATGTTCGTTTACGTACCATAGAAGGACAGCAAGTGCTGTTTGCGAACTTGTCTATGCACTGAAGTAGAACAAGCAACTAGCAGGCTCTCCTGAGAGACCCTACTGCCTGGTGGGAAATAATTTCTCAGAGGAGGGTGTAGAAGGAGAAAGACAAGTTCCTGTGATTGTCTGTTCAGAAGTTCAGTTTGAGTTTGGTTGTTATCTGCCTGAGAGGTAACAGGAGTATAGGAAATGTGCTTCAGGGAGATCTATCTTGCTCCTGAGGACAGGATCAGCTGTGAGATCTGAGGAGGTTGCCTAGGACTTTTCCAGTTGGGTATGATACCCTTTGAGGATGGAGGATGAGTGTCCAGCCCCATGGGCTCTGCTGCTTCCCCCTCATGGGAGGAAAAAAAAGCATGCTGTATTTATCCAATTGAGTTTTTTATTTCTTAATCTACCTAGCAGGACTATGGCTCACATCAAAATGGGGAAAGTTTGAAAGGTGATCTGGAAGACTTTGGGATTTAAACAATGAGAAGTGGTTTTGTTTGGAACTAAGCACATTGCTTAAGAGAAACAAACAATTAAGCATGTTTGAAATTGGATGTTAAGGTATTTTTGCAGCCATTCAAACAATTTGGATTGTTAAATTACAGCTTTGAATTAACAGAGAAGTAGTTACCTGGAAGTTGTATATAAATGAATACTGTCAGTTCTAGTTTTGCTCTGAAGATCTGGGACTGGCTATAAAATTTTGTCTTGCTGTGGAGTTTTTTTAGGGTCAATTGTACTGGCACTTCTTCAGAATGTCTAAGATAAGGTATTCTTACAGATACTATATTGCAATTTTTTTCCCCCCTTTTCTATGAGCCATTCCTTGCCAGCTGGTTTTACGATCTTGACATCTTTTCATAGATTTATTAATGTTCAACAGCTGTGTTCTGCTGTCTGTATTGTATTCCAGTAGTTCTCCTTATTGTCTTCAAATTAACTTTTGGGTTTATTCTGCCTCCAATAAAGGCAGAAGAAAAAGTGTTTTTTAGAATTGGGTGTGGGTGAAAAGAAGCATAGAAGGAGCAGAAGTGTAAAATTGTAGAAATAGTAGATATTTTTTTAGAACTTCTAGGATTTCAGATTTTTTTAATGATGGCATTAAACTTTTATTGTTGAACATCTGAGATTACGTAATGTTTGGTCATTATTGATTGTGCAAGTATAATAGCTTGACCAGCAGCTGCATTTGAAAGCAGTCTTAATGTTCGTATGTAGTTTCTCAGCCCACACACTTGGATGTCATATGAAGAAGGTCTGTGTGGATAGAAAATAAGCCCATAGCAGTAGAATTCAGTAGGTTGTCTCTATATTGTCTAGTTCAATAAGCCTAAAGCTCTTTGTGCTTCAAGTTTATAACAATTTTTTTGCTTGTGTCTCAAGTTTATTCTTTATGTGCAATGCATGCAGTGGCATTCTGTTGCCACTGCAACAAGTTCAAAGTAGAAATGAGCCACACCCATTACTTCTAGGGGAGCTTCAACTTAAAAGCAAGTGTAAAGTGTTTTTAGAAAGCTTCTTGATTTTGGAATGAGTAGAGAGTTTTGTTGCTTTTCTATCAGTGGTCCAAGCTGTGTGCATGATCAGTCATAAGTTATTTTCTTCTCTTGACAACAACTTGATGTTTGATTAAAAATCAAAAGCTTTTGTAATGAGGCTTCTTAGGACCTACAGAAAAGATGGGCATCCAGAAGTAACTGTCTGCATTGCTCCATTTGACAATGTCAGTGAATTTTCCTGTTTGCATGATGCAGATATTTGCACAAGTGTCAAAACTCTTGAAACTGTTATCCTATTACATTATGTGGAAGTACTTGAAGACTTCTTACATGAGGAAGATTTTTTTCCCCCATAATCTTTGGAATCTTTGCTATTTAGAGATAAAAATTGCATGGTAACTTACAGAGAAATGTTAATGATGCTTGAAAGTTATCAGCCTCCCAGTGATAATCTTTGATCTATGGTAATTTCCCAGGAGAAAGAGAATTGTTGCTCAAGCTTTGAAGCAAGCTGCAATGTAGAAAATAATTCAAATCTTACTAGCTAGAAAAAAACTCTGGTAGATTTAAAAATTATTAAAGATCTGGGTGCTTAGAGTGTTCAGGCAGTAGGAATTTAAAAAAAAAAATCTTTACTGTAGATGGTTAGCTGAAATGAATCTTGTAATGGAGGTGTTTCCTAAACCTGTAATTCCTGCCAATCTAGATGGAACGTACTAGCCAGGGGAGAAACGCCAGATGTGTCTCTGCTCTACATTAGTCATAGGCCATTTTCACTTTTTTGACCCCGAGTTTCATATTCTCCCTACTCTCCATCTGCTGAAATCACACAATCTAGTTGATACTTGTCACTAGATGATATCTTTTCAACTGAATCCTGCATTTTTGGATTGGGCAACATGCAAGAAACGTGTCCTTTTATATTTTGGGTATACTTCAGGTAGGTAGGGGGTACCAGATGAGAGTGCTGTACTGCTCCTTTCTAAGAGTTGGCAGCCTGTGGGAGTGTAATGGTTTTGGATTGACTAGAAACACTGAAAAACAGTCTTGTACAGGACAAGTATTAGGGGAAAGGGAAAGTGTAATTTTACAGTCCCAAAACTTTGTAAAAAATTTACTACGGCAAGGGACACGTAGAAATGAAAGACGAGCAGTTCTGGCTGAATCTACTTTACCCAAGGGTTCTGCCTGCTTTGTCTAAATAAAAAGTTTCCAGATCTCCTTGTCTGAGATCCAGTCTTTGGGTCTTAAATGGCAGTGGTTTCACAGCATTATGAGCACTTACATAGTTTCCAGTTCTTCCTGTGATTACGTGTTGACCAGTAGAATCCCTGTAGGGTCTCTGGTCTATGGGCACACACAAGTATGAAATCATTTGGTTAGCAATTGTACAGACATCATAACTTGCCCCTTCCTTTCTCATACTTTGTCAGTTCCAGATACAAAAATTGGTACTCTTCTGATGATGTACATTGTCACAGTTTTGTTGTGATGGTGATGTGATCTTCATAAAGCAGATGTCTTTCATTGTCGCTTGTGGAGGTAGAAGTAGGAAGAGTCACATTGTTTGTCACACTGCTGTGGAGGTGTTGTGAATAGTGCTTAAGCCTAAAGGAAGGAAGCCTAAAGGCGCACTGGGGGTGAGAGCAGTACAGGGCCATGTCCGGAATGGGGAAAATAGTTGCCTTCAGTCAGCAAGAGTTTGAGGCAACAAACTTTCTTGGGTTCCCTGGAGATCTTTAGTCGTTTTCTAATAATTTTTTTCTCCACCCTTGTTTGGCTTATTATTGTTCCCAAGGGCTTGGTAGCAGATCATCCTGAAAGCTGGTTATGCTCAAAATATGTTTGTAAGAGATCTTTGCATATGTAATGAATGGGATGTGTACAACCACTGCATGTGTTTTTCTTTCTTAGCAGCAAGGTATTGGTCGGCCAAGCGTATACCATGCAGTGGTGGTCATATTTCTAGAATTCTTTGCCTGGGGGCTCTTGACAACTCCAATGTTAACGGTAAGTATCACTGATCAGCTGCTGCCTTGGCAGTAATGACAGAAGTTAATTTGCTAATTCCTAGGTTTTTTTTTTTTGTTTTTTTTTTGCTAATTCCCAGAGTTTTAATGTGTTTTACACTTCCTGCTTACCTCATTAACTGAATTCCAGGAGTCTTTAACATTCAACTCTATGCAATGGTAGTATAACACAGTTGAGGTCTGGACTGTTGAAAGATTAAAAGATAGTGAAAAATAAATTAGCAAAATGCTGTACTACTCTGTTACTCTAAAAGGCAATTAAAAGTTACATCAGCTTAGTGTATTGATGAAAGTCTCTCTGGAAATACTGACTGTTCTTTAAGACTTCATAGTTCAATTAATCTTCCAGTCATAATGATTGAATAAACTATGCATCCCATAGTAAAATTTGTATGCTATTGTGGACTGGCTGTTTTGCCAGCATGTAACTTGAAGTAAAATGTAAAGGCTTTAATGTAAGAAATTGATTTTGTAAGTATTTAACCTGTTCTGGAATGTGGTTATTTTCCAGATGAATGTTTGGTAATAGGATATGAAGCCTTTCATGTGAAGACATGGGTCTTATTTGTTGAAATCAAGCCTGTCTGAGAGAAGTCATTAGAAGTCTATTAGTCCAAGTTTTCATCAGATAATATCCGTGAGCACTTTCAGTACATGACAAGCAAGGTCTTGTGGGATTGAAAGACCGTGGGGTTAGTTCTTTTTGTTCCCCAAACTCAAAATAAAGTAATCTACATGCCTTTTGAAAGGTGTTTGTCTAATCTTCCTAAAGTCAATCACTAATCTTTTTAACATAGCCTGATAATAAAAAAGTCCATATAAACAGTTAACGGTTTTCCACAGAGTAGATGTCTCACTAAATTATCATCCTGTCATGCCATCTTGCCAGTGTCAGAATGTGGAAAAGCTTGCTGGGTGGTCTTTCTTGTTTCTTTTTTTTTCTTTCGTTTTTTTCTTAACCAAAATGTTCGACTTCAAGTTACCCTAGTTTGACACTTCTCATTTAAAGGGGTAACGTGCAAGTAGTAGTTCTCATGCAGTCCTCAAAAAAACCCTCACTATAATAAAACTGTGAAGTGTGTTCTTCAGTAGTGTACTCCAGTTGAAATAGTTCCATATGAATTTGTACTGTTAGTCACATGCAGCTGAAATGTTAGTTCTTGTAATTAATATTTATCATTGCACTGTGTCTAATGGGAGTATTATGAGATGCTTCTAATGTAAAGCTAAGATCTTATTTTGACTGGAATATATGGATTTGGTACAGTTCTGGTCTTGAATGTCTTGTATTTTGAATCTTGTGGTCTTGAATACTTGAGAGGTTGTTGCATTGGACTGAAAACATTACTGAGTTACATTTAATGATTAACTTGCCTTACGCAGGTGTAAATTATTTCTGTGTTCTTGGGGGTGAACATCTTTATTTGTATTCAGCTTTGCACACACTGAAAGGCTAGTGTTTGATTGAAATAATTTTAAATCTGATTTAATACTTTGCTCCCTTGTGTCTTGTAATGTACCTGTTGTGACTTACCTTGGCTTACCGATCAGCCAGAGAAGTCATGTAGAGCTTGCTTATGAACAAGGTTCAGCCTTTGAACTGCCAGCTGCCCACTTTTGCTCAAGCGGGTTTGTCTGGTAGGAAGGGCAGAAATGGAAATGCCTGACCTATTGATCAAAGCTCCCGATAACTCAAATTTTTCGTAGTTGGGTCATGATTCTTCTGTCAACATTGTCAGGTTAAAATGTTGTGTTGTGCATTATCAAAATAAATTGCATGTATGCTGTGATAGCTGTGATTATTTGAATTTCATTTTTTAGATTGCTTTTTTACATCTTTATATGTCTGTCAGCAAAGCTATAGAGTTTATTATGTGATGCTATACTTAGAGAAGAAAAAATGTAAAGGTTTTATAAAGCACACAAAGGCTATTTTGTTCACAGACTATCCAAAGCTTGTATTTCTTACTTTTGTTTATGGGCTTGTAAGCCAATATTAGTAAATCACCATAAGTAATACTAGTCACTTAATGGCATATTCTGTCTTCAATATCATCTTCTTTTGAATATGTACATCCTTCTAGCAGTAGGACAGCAGTAAGGTAGTTCCCTCTACCAGTTTGTCAACTTGAATTTCTCTTGTACGTAAGTAACAGAAATTAATCTTAAAAGCTTGAACCACCAGTATCAGCAGTGGTTGCCTCCCAGGAAAAGTACTGGAAAACACTTTACAGAAGGATAATTATATTTGAGGTTCCTGTTTGCTTTTTTTTTTTTTTTTTTTTTTTTTTAATCTTGGAAGAGATCTGCTTTCTAGATCTCTAATTTGAACCCTGACTCTTATTTTCTTGATTCATACCATAAGATCGGTGGTAAAACAATTGGAAAAATATTTTAAATATCTAAAGAGAAGATGAAAACAGAAGGAAAAAAGGATGTAAATAAGCAGAATTATCTGACCAGTATTTGACATGGGAACCTTTATTAAATCTATGATGTGAGAATCTCCTTCTTGAAAAATGATGCTGATATTTCTCAGTGACACTAGTGCCTTTCTGAATATGCATATAAACAATCTTTGTAGTTGTTGATGCTTATCTATTGGTAAAATGAGCAAATGGATTTGAAGTGTGTGTGCATACACGCTTTGATCATTGCAGTAACTTTTAAAATCGACACAGTAGCACCTGTGAGGCCTTTTAACTCTTGCATATTTATGGTAAATCTGTTTAGTATAGATTAACATGCTTGCCCTTGAATTAAGACTGCTGGTAAAGCACCTTAAATGAATTCATAGCAGTACTTAAAGGATACTTGAAACACCCAGAACTGTTGCTAGTATTTATCATCTGCTTGTTCATCAGAAGTGTTTCTAATTGTGTGACTACGGGCAGTTTGTTCAGAAACAGTTTTCACAATGCCTTTTTGGGCAGTTCTTAGTATAACACTGTTTTTTTTTTTTTTTTTTGACAGAGTAGGTTAGCTCAGTCTCATTTTCACTCCTAATTAGTAATGATAATTGAGTCAACCTTCTGAAGGTATTATCTACCTCAAAAATTCTGTAACTGGTACCAGATGGAGATGTGTTGTGCTTACATTGATCTCCTTTCTGAGAAGGTATCCCAAACCAAACTCTCTCTGCATTACAGTGCCATTTGTGCCAACAGAAGAATTTATGCCAATAAATTGATATGAAACCTTGTTAATTTTGTCTCCTGAAGAGAAATAAGAGTATAATTCTGGGATAAGATACTTTTTTAACAAGTCCTAAGAGACTAATCCTGGTTTTGAAGTAAAATTTAAACTTGGAATCAACTTTCTTCTGTCTCTCCTGATTCAAATAATGATTTTCTTCCCTGTCAGGTCTTACATGAAACATTTTCCCATCATACATTTTTAATGAATGGTCTCATTCAAGGTGTTAAGGTAAGAATTTTTATTTTTTTTTAAAACCTCTGACCTAAATATTCTGTGTGTTCCTGTATTGTCGCTTTTCTCCTGCATGCTCCGTAAGAATATCTAAAACACTGAGAATGTCATTAATTCTTAAACCATTTTTCATTGTAATGGTTGTGTTCTTTGGCTTGGTTCAAGATTTACTGCTAAATAGTAGCATCTGGAAACAAGTGGTATATTCCTCTCCTTTGAGTAGGTACCAGTTGTAGCTATTGTAATCTTGATAAGGATCTTTCTGAGAATGGAGCTAAGTTTTTAATGTCTGCGTCCTTATGTTAGATGATGTATATCAGAAGCAAACTAATACAGCCATGATGGTGCCATTGAGTTAAAAAACAAAGCACTTAAAACAGTGTGATTTTGTTGAAGGTGTGGTATAACAGCTAATTTTCAAATTTTCAGCAGGGTTGTGAGTTGGTTGTTTTGTTGGGGGTTTTTTGGGTTTGTTTTTTTGGTGTTGTTTTTTTCCTTATGGTCTTTTTTTAATCAGTTTTTGAGCATGCTGTGGTGGTCGTGATATTCAGGACAGCTTATAGCTTATTTATACTGCTGCAGTCACGCAGTGGTCGTGCTGGATTGTTGCCACAAAAAAAAAATTGCAAAATTTTTCTAGCATAACTAAAACTTGGAAGTCTCTTCTTTACTAACTCTTACTGAAACACTTCAAAGCACTTAGTGTAACTTACGACTAAACTGATTTATAGCACCTAGAAATTATTTGGCTTTGTATTCTGTACCGGATTTAAAGTGTTGTTTGTAGCTGTAAGAACATGACATATTTAGGATGGACTTGCTATCTTGATCATGGTGGACTGGCAGAACACCGTGCACTAGGGGTGTCAGGATGTTTCAGACTAACAGAGGAAGTTAACTTTGTTCTCTTAGAAAAACAAAGATCATATTAGTGTTTTCTTTCAACTCTGTTCACAGTACAGCGTAACTATGAGTATCACTTAAAAGTAGTGAATGGAGGGCTCCCCATACATTTTCTACAGAGTGTATCCGTAGAAAGGTGCATTGATATCATGGTTTAAATGGAGGTATTGCTCTAATAGGCCTAATTAACAGGGAAGTACAGACCTTGCACTCCAGTGCTGTCAGTCGTTTATTGAGATCTGACAGAATAGTGATTTAGTACAGTAGTCTGTACACATGCATTAAACTTGAAGATGGCTATATTTGAATACCAGAGGTTAATTAAAGTTAGCTGGAGTAGATTTCCAGTGTATTGAGGTGCTTAGAGAACTATATATTTACTAACGTTTGGGTTTATGGCAGAGTTGGATGGATGAGAGAACAATATACTAATTAGGAGGAAGGTACATCTGTTCTGGATCTTTTGCAGTTGACAAACCTGTGAAAGGCTTTACTTGTTTTGGTTCTTCTGTAATTCTAGAACTTTATGAAATGCTGAAAAATCTAGTATTTGATCCCTGACATCTAGTCATCCCTCTAGTATTTGATTTTTCCATGACAACTTTACTTGTAAGCCTGACTTTTGCTACTGGAATATCATTATGGTGTCCCACTGTCTCAAGTTGTCAAGCTTGCTGAATTGTTCCTTATAGTTCTTCCAATGTACAAGTGTCCTGTACATGATAAATATGTAGTATAAAGCAGTAAGTGTTCTATTTAATTTGTTTCAGAGAACAGTTAGGTTACCCAAAACTCTCTCTGAGGACAGTCCAAATTAGAGGGGAATTTGGGTTTGGGATCTAGCACTAAATCTCATGATAGAGGCTAAGATGATGTCCTTTGTGAAACTAGACTATAGATTCTGGAGATGTTGAAGAAGAGCATGGTTTTAGTTGGTTTGTTTTGTTTTGTTTTGTTTTGTTTTTTTTTAAGTGTACTCAGGTTTAATAGATTTGAAACATAGAACATAAGAGTCACAAAAAAGTAGTCTGTAGAAGAAATTGTGTATGATTTCAGTTATGTACAATTTTGTATTTAATTTAAAATCAAATTGCAATTTTAGTCCTTTTTAATATTGTTAAAGTGAAATTTGGAAATATAAGTATAGACATATTAATTGTTTTTCTTCTATCACAGGGTTTTTTGTCCTTTCTCAGTGCTCCGCTAATAGGTGCTCTATCAGATGCATGCGGAAGAAAATCTTTTCTTCTTCTAACAGTTTTCTTCACCTGTGCCCCAATTCCATTAATGAGAATAAGTCCATGGTAAGTGGTGGAGACTGCAGTAGTGGGCTTGTCAGTACAGCAGAAATTCGATCAAAGTAGTATTTTGGGAAAGTGAGAGAGGGACAATAAGACAAGAGAAAGCCATTTTCATTTCAAAACATGATTACATTATTCTGGAGCTTTTCTGTTTAAGAAGTGTTAAAACTGTGTATCTTAAAAGTAGAAATGACAGAGTGTGATTTAGTTACTGGTTGATAGCCTCAACTCGGTTTTAGGTTCAGTTGTTAATTTTTTTTCCCCTGAGGACTTACAGTGCTGTAATAAACATATTTTTTAAGCTAAACAAACCTTATAATTTATTGACCACAGAAGAGTATAATTGCTGCAAATGAGATCTTCTGGCTCTTTGATTAGGCAACTTGAAGTCTTAATGGAGTGGAATTGAGTTGGTTTCAGTTTCATTTAGATTCATTGTGAAACTTAGGAGGATTACAGAAGAACTTTGTGTACATTGAATGCATTCAGAGTTCAGCTTTAGAAGCATTACATATGATAGTTTGTTCCTTAACAGGTTGAGAAACTGAGTTGTAAGATAATTCCTTTTTCATAACTTAAACTTGGTTCAACTTTGAGAATGTAAAAATTTATAGGTACCATGTCCTGAAGGGGCCACTTCTTTTAGGCTAATGTGAAATAAACAGTAGAATATTTAAAAAATGAAATACTATTTTCCAATATTTAAGTGAGACTACACAACCATTCATTTCCAGTAAAGCTCTATGTTAGTTCTTGAGGAACACTTTTCATAGATGGGTAAATACAAACTTGCTTGATTAGTAAGAGAAAAGCAAGAAGTCTTAGCTTAAACTTTCTAATTGTTGCTTTTAAATCATTAGGTGGTACTTCGCTATGATTTCAGTATCTGGAATATTTTCTGTTACCTTTTCTGTAATATTTGCGTATGTAGCTGATGTAACACAAGAACATGAAAGAATTACAGCCTATGGACTGGTAAGATACGCTAAACTTGAACAAAAGGTCAGATTATGACCTTTATATTGAACTTGTGTTTTGATGCACAGATTGTTTCCTGATTAATATAATGAGGTTGATAGAGAAAGGAATGAACCATGCATCAAGGCACTGTGTTAGAGTTTGACAAATCTAATTTAGACTTTTTACTGCTGCACAAAATGCTCTGTGCTCATAGGAACAGGGTAAGAATTTGACAAGTTTACCTGCATAGGGGATGTGTAACAAAATATGTTTTAAATTTTGCAAGCAGAAGAAGAAATGTTAAAGGCAGTGCAAGTTATTTAAATGTGCTCACAATGTTTTCAGTGAAATCTCATCAAAGTTATAATTGGAAAATAAAAACATTTTAGTCTATTTGAAAGTAAGAGCCATTTTCCTTTGAGCCCAACTCGCTCTTTGACTGCAAATTCTGTTTGGTATAGTGGACTGTGAAGGAGTTTGGCGAAACTTTATTTGGACCCATATTTACTGTCATAAGTGATTTTTTTTTTATTTAATGTGTGTTTTTTAAGGTGGTTTTTTTTTAAAAAACCACACTTCTAGGGATGGGTGGTGGTGTTGAGCTTACTTAATTTTTCTGCAATGGTAGGATAACCACTTTGACAAGTTTGTAAACTGTTCTTGTGCATAGGTATCTGCCACCTTTGCAGCAAGTTTGGTAACTAGTCCTGCCATTGGAGCGTACCTGTCTGCCAGCTATGGAGATAACCTTGTTGTACTAGTGGCAACGTTGGTGGCTGCTGTGGACATCTGCTTCATCCTGCTAGCTGTGCCAGAATCTCTGCCGGAAAAAATGAGACCAGCTTCATGGGGAGCTTCCATATCATGGGAACGAGCAGACCCTTTTGTAGTAAGATGCACTTCGATAATTAATACATAATTGATGATTAATGAATAATAATAATAATTAACTGCATTTTGTAAGCTTGAGAAATCTTAATTCTTATCAATAGGTTGACTGTTCAGTGTACTGTAATCTCTGTTCTCTGCTCTTGCACAAAAACATCTGGCTATGTTTAAAAACCAAAACCAAACTGAAACCAAACTTTAGGGATGAAATTATTCTTGAATTGGAAACAATATTTAGTGTGAAATCCAAAGGGAAAATGCTTACTTACTCTATCTTATTGTAAGAGGAATGCTGAATTCTTACACTGCTACAGATCCCAAAATGTGATATTTTAAGACTTTTCTGTATTCATTTTATGCTTTGTCCTTATAGTTGACAATGTCTCTCCCTACTCTTGAATTCCACCTTTAGTGATCTATGATTTCTTTTTAATGTAGAATGGATCTATACAACCTGCTTTTCCTACAGGCATATGTAGGAAGGGTTAAAACATACCATGCCATCGTTCTAGTAACTTGTTCACTTATTCAGCTAATTTGTGTTTGTGTTATGCCATAATATCATAAGAGAGGAAAGAGTGATCGTTCTTTATTGTTCTAAGTGGAGACCAGTGATGAGTGGCATTTCTCTCAGGGGTCAGTATTGGGACTGCTGCTGTTTAAAGTCTTTGTCGGCAGCATGGACAGTGGGATAGAGTGCACCCTCAGCAAGTTTGCCAAAGACACCAAGCTATATGGTGCAGTTAATATGCTGAAGGGAAGGGATGCCACCCAGAGGGATCTTGACAGGCTGGAGAGGTGGGCCTGTGCAAACCTCATGAAGTTCAACCAGGCCAAGTGCAAGGTCCTGCACCTGGGTCAGGACAATCCCAACCACAAATACAGGCTGGGCGGAGAATGGATCAAGACCAGCCCTGAGGAGAAGGACTTGGGAGTGCTGGTGGATGACAAGCTCAACATAAGCCAACAATGTGCGCTTGGAGCCCAGAAAGCCAACCATATCTTGGGCTGCAATCAAGAGGAGCGTGGCCAGCAGATCAAGGGAGGTGACTTTGCCCCTCTACTTTGGTGAGACCCCACCTGGAGTACTGTGTCCAGTTCTGGAGCCCCCAACATAAGAAAGATGTGGACCTGGAGAGAGTCCAGCGGAGGGCCGCAAATATGAGTAGAGGGCTGGAACACTTCTCCTGTGAGGACAGGCTGAGAGAGTTGGGGCTGTTCAGCCTGGAGAAGAGAAGGCTCCAGGGAGACCTCATAGTGGCCTTCCAGTACCTGAAGAGGGCTTATAAGAAAGCTGGAGAGGGACTTTTTACAAGGGCTTGCAGTGTAGGGCAAGGGGTAGTGGCTTTAAACTGAAAGAGAGTAGATTCAGCTTAGATACAAGGAAGAAATTTTTGACAATAAGGGTGGTGAGGCATTGGAACAGGTTGCCTAGAGAAATTGTGGATGCTCTATCCCTGGAAGTGTTCAAGACCGAGTTGGATGGGACTTTGGGCAACCTGGTCTAGTAGAAGATGTCCCTGCCCATGGCAGAGGGGTTGGAACTAGATCATTTTTATAGTCCCTTCCGAGCCAAACCATGCTATGATTCATGAGATCCATCATGCTAGGAACTGTGTGTGAATGTTGAGAGATGAGTGACATGCTTGAAAGACTGCAGTTAAAGAATTTGTTTTCCACAATTTATTTGTTACTCAAAACTGATTCATATTATGGGTGAACAAGTGTAAGAAATGTACAAGGAAAAATACTGTAATTTTGGAAGAGAAACAGTTGTAATGAGGCTGTATTATTTGCTAGCATCTTTTAGAACAGATTATTATAGGGATCAACTAAAGATTTCCCTGGATATTATATGATGCTGTTGTCAGTGAATATTTGTAATTTGATACTGAACAGTAGCTTCAAAAATCAAGTGGAAACTTCGCAGATGAATCAGATACCACAAACCTTATGTAATAGGAGGTTGTTTCTAACTTAATGTTCAGATTAAGTGTTTCATGTGTAACTTTTTTGACTCATATATGTGGGTAAAAATGGATTTTAAAAAAGTGAATCCACTTTCTACTTTCTTTATGCTTTCATTAGACTTTGTATAAATGTTCCAAAAGTTTGTGTGGTTTTTTTTTTTTTTTTTTTTTTTTTTTTTTTTTTTTTTTCAGTCTCTGAAGAAGGTTAGAAAAGATTCTGCTGTTCTCCCCATCTGCATTACAGTGTTTCTCTCCTATCTGCCTGAGGCTGGCCAGTATTCTAGCTTTTTTCTGTACTTGCGACAGGTAAATGTTGGTGTCTTCACATCTTACTAAGGATGTTTAAATATCTGTTCCCTAAGACATATTTCTTGTTGAAGACTTTGCTCAAAAAACTACTTTCTGGCAAAATACAGCTTAAAAAAATACAGGCAGGATACTTTGCTAAGCCAAGAACTGAATAATGCTTTTCTCCTGATGCATAATCCTGCTGTAGCTTAAGCATGTGTTCATAAAGCTACGCAGACCTTTGTTCTCATTCAGTGCAGCAGTTTTTATGTCTCAAGGTGAGAATCTTGCCTGTTGAAGAGTTATTGTGTCTGTGGAAGGGGATAGAGAACTTCAATTTTCAGATACACAACTTCCTCTGTCTCCTTTTTTTTAAGGCAGTTTTTTTTTTTTTTTTTTTTCTTGTGTGGGTTTCTTGGTAAGCAGTCCAGTTAAGGATTATTCTCAAAGGTGGATGCTTCTTGTATGGATTTAGATTATAAATGAGAATCAGTATTTTCTTTGAAGAAGGTATCTCTTTGCTAGTGATTGTCCTGGACTGTTTGGCATTTATTTTACGCATTTTCTGCTTCTCTTCAGATTATAGGTTTTGGATCTACTAGCATTGCTGCATTCATAGCTGTGGTGGGCATTCTGTCTATAATAGCTCAGGTAAGCTTTATTCTTTTTATCGTTTTATTAAACAGTACAAACTGAATGCTGAGGCACACTCTTCTGATTACTAAGCTTGTCTATAAACTACTTAGATGCTCTAAGATGCCGGTGTATCTTGCATTCACTAAAGGTTATAATCATGACAGTCAGCATAAATGTCTTGCTTTAAGTCTACTTTCCTTGGAAGTGCTGTGCCTGGGCATCAGAAAATGAAACTAAAAGCTTAGATCACTAAATTTACAGGAGCTCTGGCTTTAAATTATTAAAATGATACAGAAAATTGGTTACATAATGCAAGACCTTCTGAGAGGGAAATGTGCTATTTATTTTAAGCAAAAGTCACGCTACGTGCACCTCTTCAGTTGGTTCATGCTATCAAACTTGTGTACAAATGATGCAGGTGTTAACCCTGGACACACCATGTCACTTAAGCTCAGCATGGAGGCTGAGGAACTGTGAGGCCTTGGTATATTGCTTTCATGCCTCTTAACCGGCAACAGTGAGCTCGTTATTGGATGGGTCCTTTATACATTATAGAAATCAAACATTTTTTATGATGTGATCTTTGGTATCTTTATGGGTACAGTTTGTCTTCCTGTTTTGGTAACAGGAAGAGGAATGGCACATACAGTGTGCTGTAACCTTGTTGCCATCCATAGCAGAGTGGAGGTGTCACTGTTTTGACGTAGACCAACATTCCTCCGTGTTTATCAGTTTCACTGATGTCACTTGTGCCCTTCATTGTCAATACGAGTCATTATTTTAATTCTTTCTCTGTGGTAGTTCTGATGCTTTTGTATGGACTCACGCATGGCAATCATACTTTATTCAGACTGGTATTTTTGCTAAAAATCTCTAAAATAGCTGCCCTTCTGGTTCATAATTTTCAACATTAAGATGAGGAGACTGTGCATTGATTTTTGAACTCTTTGAAGAGTGCAGCTTATTGAAATAAATTTTGCTTCATAAATACTGAATTGTGTTGGCATGTTGGATATCTCCAGAAAGAACTGGTCACATGTAGATAGATTACTAGTTTTTTGCTATTTAGCTTTCAAATTAGCTTTGTCTAAGAATGAGAAACAAAACTAGTATGAGTAAGGTGTACATGAGAGAGGAAGTGTATTCTGCTCTGCAGCCCTTCCAGTTCCTTTTCTCTGGCTTTTTACTGATGCATTGCTGAATTTCTCATATTAAAAATGTATATGAAATTGTCCATATGGAGTTTACCTTACTAGGAACGGTCTGATTCTTGCATGAATGTATTGCTGTTATATCTGAATTGTGACCTCTTTCCTGCTGAAGTGTAACACTTTTAACAGATGAAAAACAATGGTTTTCCTTTAGGATTAGTTTTCACATGCAAATAAAGAAGTTTTATATGAGTGGTTTAAAGAGTTGGTACAAAAATGTGATTAAAGATGCCTAGGAATTGAACTTGACCAAATTTCAATGCATGAGATGGAAAAGTAGCAGGATTTACTTGTTGGTTTTGTAAATTGTTATAGTAATTCACCTGATGTAAAGAGATTACTTTTTCTTAGCTAACAGTTTTATTTCCCTCCTGCCTCCTCCCCCCCCCCCGCCCCGCCCCCGGTATTTGTAGATACTGGAAAATCCAACCCATATCTAGACTGTAATGTTCATCAAAGAGGCAAAACATATCCTTCTTGATATCCTGAGGTAGAAGCTCTTTAGTAGTTAAGAATGTCTGTACATCAAATGTAGATGTTAATCTGCATTTTAGACTTAATACCGGGGAAATAAGAGCATGAATAGTGTGAAGTTCCTCAGCAGTTGAAAGATCTTCTGATTTACTTTGTGTGGAAGGAGAAATTACTTTAGTAATCTGGCTTTTTAAAATAACTTTTGGATGAACCAATTTCTCTTGCAGACTGTGTTTCTCAGTATCTTGATGAAGTCAATAGGGAACAAAAATACAGTTCTCCTTGGCCTTGGCTTTCAAATCCTCCAGTTGGCTTGGTATGGTTTTGGATCTCAGTCTTGGTAAGCACACATTTTAGTAGGTACATACCTGTTAAGGAACTGAAAATGTCTCTCCAAGAAATTCTACCATTTAGTTTTGTGGTCATGAGTATTTAAATATTCTGTGAATTAATAATTGTCATTTACATTACACTACCAAAGTTAGTCTATATTTTGCATGCGTAGGAATGATAGAATTTTCTGGTTATATAGTGTAAGCAGCAGACTAACAGCCCTTTTTCAAAAAGGAATCTTTGCACCATTTTGGTCCACAGAGTTTTATGTCTACAAAGTAGTTAGAAGTTTTTCTTAAGGTTTCAACCTGGAAAATAGTGTGTTCTCTCTAGTAATTCCACCAGATACATTCTAACCAGTTACTGGACTTCTGCTTTTTTTTTTTTATTATTTTTGTTGGGGTTTTTTTTTTTTTGTTTTTTTTGTTTTGTTTTTGTTTTCTAACATGGCATTCTCTCACTATAACTATATTTGGTCTCGGAAACTGTCTAGAGCTGTCTTTGTTGGAAAAACTGTAAGTAAAGCAAACTAGAACTGTAAGCTGAAACAGCTTTCTCTTTACAAAGTTTGTCCTCCTGACAGTGATGAATGCTTGTTCTTTATCAGAGCACTTCCTAGTGAGTTATGCAAGTTAGGGAACTGTCTCACTGAAATTTTTCCTTTGTAGAGCCTTTGGAGAGGGAGAGTCTGTGCATCACTTCACTCCCACTCACTTCTTTTCCTCTGCTGTAATAGCTAGTATAGAATCAAATGTGCTTCTGTTCCAACAAGCTCAGGGAAGTTTGTGAGAGGGGAACAGGAAAAGACCCTAATCGGATAATTTCCAGTCTTTAGCTATTTTAATAAGAGTACTTTTTAAAGGGCATTAAGCCTTAAATGAGAGTACCCTCACTTAAGGGTGGCCCTTTTTGTGAGGGTGGGCAGTAATTTTATAGGCAATCTCATTTTAAATTCCAATTATGCATTAACAGGATGATGTGGGCAGCAGGAGCTGTAGCAGCAATGTCAAGTATTACATTCCCAGCAATCAGTGCTCTGGTTTCACGAAATGCAGAGTCAGATCAACAAGGTGAGTATTGATTGAATTTCTGTTTCAACATTAGACTGCATTCTTGGATAACTCTTCTATCTAGAAAGCAGAATACATGTCTAAGTGTACTTTCCAAATATGTTAATGAGTAATGAGTTTCTTTGGTAGTAGCTGTGGAAGTCTGCTAATCTACATAGAGAAGGTACACAAATCTATTTTATTTTGCAAAATACGTGTTTCTGTCTGACTGGCTACTTCTCTTCTAACTTCCTGTAAAAGTACTACAAAAGCAACAGAGATGTGGTAATTTTTATGTTTTTTTCTTCCTCTTTCTTTAAATTAAAAGTAATATTCTCCAAGCAAGACAGTGAAGATTAATGTAACACCACCATGCTTTTAATGGAAACTAAAAACATATTTTACTGGATTGGAAAAGCCTATACAAGAAGCTCTAGTCTATGTTTGCCCTATTTGCTGTAATACTTCAGATTTTCAAGGAATGGAAAAGGAAGCTTAAGGAAATAGTTGATCAGAGAAGACAGAAGAATTGTTTAGTTTTGATGTGAAGGGGAGTAATCAGAAATAACTCTTCATTTCAAATGAAGTGAGGAAACGAGTCATCAAAGTATAACTGTCATATAGTAACTGGATTTAGTGTTCTCTTTAAGAAAATTCTGTACATATAAATAATAAGTATCAGTCTTGCTTTAACATTATACAACTTGAAGTTAGGTAATGGGAAGTACAAAGGAGGTGCAGTTCTGGGAGCCAGATTTGAGTTTGAAAGGTGCTAGAGTCTTTTACATGGCTTTTTTTTAATTGCCATTTTTTACATTTTTGTTTCTAATAGAGACATTTAAATGAGTTTTAAGACTTGTTTTCTATTTATGTCATGAAATGAACAGTTTAGTTCAGTTGACAGAAATCATAGATGTTTCACTTTACCTAGGGGAAACAACTATTAATAGCTCAGGCATAAAATAATTTCTGCAGTGCAGTTTTGCCACCTAGTGGCATGAAGCTTTTAAGCTTCCATGTCAACATATGAAAAAAAAACTTGGACAACTTTTTTGAGCATGTTTTCTTTCCTTCCATTTTACAAGTACTGCCTTAAGAAGGAAGGGGATAGGCAGGCTACTAATATTGTAAAAATAGTGTTCTGTAGAATCTTAATCTGTAAGATCATAAAAAAAAAATTACATTGTTTTTTACAATTGTTAATGAAACTGAAAGAGAAATACATCCATAGAACTTTGATTAATCAAACTGCTAAAATAATCTAATGTAAAACTGAAACAAGTCTAGTATGGTGAATTTACTGCAGTACTGCTGAATTTGCTGCCGTGAATAAATTATTTAAATAAATTCTGGTTTTAGACTGGTGAAGGGAGAAAATCTGTTACAGTTTGTGCCTATTTTGCTAATAACAACCCTAAACACAAAGATTTATTACTATGAATTTCACTTAAAATAAATTAAGCAGCTACCACAGCTTTCTACCAGCTATCTTTCTACCTCTGCTTTCTTCATTGTAGGCTTTGAGTGAGGGTGGAAGGAACATAGGAAATTAGAGTTGCACATAAGTTTAGTCACTTGTATTAAAAACTCATAGCGCTTCCAGTAGCATGCAAGTGACAGAACTGTGGCCTTGCAGAGGATTACTTTAATCCAGCAAAGTTATCTTCAATATATTTCTTAAGATCTTAAGTGTGTAGAAATAATTGAGATGTGCTATTTTGGAACAGCCAGTAGAATATACTCAGAGCTGTTGTCTCTGAGTGTTTAATTCTTGATTTAAAAAAAAAAATCCTACTTTTATTTTCTTTTTTTTTCTTCATTAGGTGTTGTCCAAGGAATAATAACCGGAATAAGAGGTCTGTGCAATGGCCTGGGACCAGCACTGTACGGCTTTATTTTCTTTCTCTTTCATGTGGAGCTCAATGAATTGCCACCTGATCAGGTTTCTGTAAAAAAAGCAATGCAAGATCCCAGTGATGAGGTAAGTTTAAAGTTTGGTGTGAAATTTGCGGTGTGGAACTCATAAGGGTAAAAATCTGCCACTTTTGTTTGATTTAAAATCTTGATATCTAATCCTTGAACTACTTAATTCTCACTTGTCAGCTTTATTGAACTATCAAGATAGCTCATAATTTAAATTTGATAATAACTAGATTTATAGTAGTAGCAGCTTTAGTTTCAGTATTCTAATGGAATGAGTTAACTTTTTGATGTAAATTTACTCAAAACACAGCTCTAATCCTGAAGTACAGTGAAGCATAGAATTTTGACAATAGGTCATTTTTGGTAACTCAGTAAATTCTAACAAGTTTGTCTTTGAACCTCACAGCAATAGGTTAATTGTTCATGTAGACAGTAATTCAGTATACAGTTGAGATACTTTTTTTTCCCCTCCCCCCTCTCCCCTTCGTTTCTTCCAAAGGCAATAACAATGCTGTTCATCACCTTTCTTTACCCGTGTGAAAATTGCGGAGAAGGGGAGAAGTGAATTGTACATAACATTTCTTGTATCCCTTACATCTAAGTTTCAAGTCTGCATTTTTGTCTGCTTTGTTCTGTTCTATTTGTCTTCCAAGATATCAAATGTATACTTAGGAGCAGAGAATCTCATGGACCCTTTTTTTTTCTTTTTAGCTTGCTTGCTCTGACCTCTTCAGCTACAATTTTATTGCTTTTCCAAAATGCTAAGAATGGACTTTTCAGAGAGCTGATGATCTCTTAGCTTGTTGTGAAACTGATTAAGAAAGGCAGCAGATTAGCTGAATATGTAAATAACTAGTGGCTGTCACTGTAGAAACAACTGTTTGTTGTTCATCCTCCAGCCCGTGCACCTTTCCAGGTGTTAACTGTAACCGGTGCTTGAACATATTACTCACTCACTCCATACTTTGCTCAAGCAAATTTGAGTAAAGTTTTAGACTAAGGGAAGAGAAAGACACTCTTTGTTGTACAGAAAGGAAACCATAGTAAAATGTGCTAAAACCTTTATAATAATTATTTCAGATTTTCAAGAGATTTGTCATAATTCCACTAGTTAAAATTTCACTGTTGAACTCCGTGCAAGTATCGAATCACATCATCATTTCTTGGGAGCAGGGAGTGTGTTGGCTTTTTGACTTTGTACCCACATTTCTGTTGCAAGCGATGTCATTATGTTCTGTTACTTTGGTTCTGGTTTTTTTTTTTCTTTTTTTTTTTTGTTGGAGGTAGCCCAAATGTGTTACAGCGGAGCTACTGACTGTTCCAGGAAGTTATAAAGAGTAAAACTTATGTTGTGGAACTTTCTAAAGCTTGTGGTAGAAGAAATTCCTATGCTGAAGCCTAACATATGAGCTTCCTTATAAAATAATGATTTTTCTAAGCTGTAAGTGTAAATTAAATCATTGTTTCAGATGTCCTTGTTTTCTTGAAAATCTGCTTAATAAATAAGTAGACATTTTTTACTTAGCAGTACAGCAAAATCAGTAAGAATTTGCATAACTAAGATTGCTTTTTATTCTAATTTTGGTGGGACAGCTCTTATAATTAATTATATATTCATAAACTTTGTTAAATGTCTGTAATAACATCTCTCCCTGTTAATAGTTTACCAGGCACCTAACACGTAAAAGTGTTATTGAGGAAAATAACAATACAATTTTTTTCTATGAATTCTTATATTCAAGTCTAATATAACAGTGGGACAGAACTCCACAATTTAAATATTATATAACTTTAAAAATGTATCTAAGTAAAATGAATAGAAGTCAAAACCAGAGAATAATGCACCAAGATTAGACAAGAAAACTAGAAGATGTATGCAAGTCTAGGTACTAGTACCTTGGATTTGCAAGGCCCAAATGCGAGATACCTGTCTCTTCATTTTGTTCTCTGTTTTATATTGCCAACTAGGAGTTGCTTTACAGATATATTTAGTTCGAAAAAGGTTTTCTTGATTTTTTTTTTTTTTTTTTTTTTAAAAGTTAGTAAATGTTCACTAGGAAGTGTTTTA
>WHYT01015398.1:0-45031 GCA_009806455.1 Tetrax tetrax
AAAAAAAAAAAAAAAAAAAAAAAAAAAAAGATATGTTCGGGGATTGTTGTCGAAAATTTCGTTACTCCAAAAATGAATGGAAAAGTTTCCTCAAGCTCAGCGCGGTCCCACAGTGACCCCCTCGCGGGGAAGGCCCGCGCCGGGGCCTACCGAGGGCACTAATGGCGGCGAGGGGCAAAGGCCACCATGCAACTCTCAGAGCGCTGCTGGGGCTGAGATCATGGTTTGGGCTGGAAGGGACCGTTAAAGCCCACCCAGTCCAACCCCCCTGCAAGGAGCAGGGACATCTCCACCCAGATCAGGTTGCTCACAGCCCCGTCCAACCTGGCCTGGAATGTTTCCAGGGATGGGGCATCCACCGCCTCTCTGGGCAACGTGGGCCAGTGCTCCACCACCCTCAGCGTAAAAAAAAAAAATAATTCCTTATATCAAGTCTGAATCTACCTCCCTGTATTTTAAAACCATTACTCTTGTCCTGTCACAACAGGCCCTGCTGAAGAGTTTCTCCCCATCTTTCTTACAAGCCCCCTTTAAGTACTGAAAGGCCGCAATAACGTCTCGCGGGTTCCGGTGCTCTCTCCAGCCCAGCGCCGTGTGCCGCCTTCCCGGCGGCTGGCAGCGGCACATCGGCCTGAGCCCTTGCGCTCGGGGGCTGTTCTGTGACACCACTTGGGTTTTATCCACAGCGCTGAGGTGCAGCTGAGGTCCTTCAGGTGGCTGCACCTCATAGTAAGTTACTAAAACCATAAGATAGATAAAGCATCAAAAAAAACACGTTAGCGGTGTTAGGAATGACTCAAGAAAGGACTGTACGGATGAGGATTTTCATACTGAAAGATGTGAAATGGAAATGACCACTATCTCCTCAATGCTATTTTTTGAACAACACAGAGGAAAGTTTCAGGGAGGTACCAGGCTAAAACCACCTCCAGTGTGCCGCAAGAACACCTGACCTTGATTAACCATACTGCAGGCGTAATTGTTCATTTCTTGTCGTTTTAACTAAGTAAATTGATTGAAACAAAGGTAAAGTAAAGAAGAATTGCATTCACACCATGGCTTGACGTCAGAATGTTTTCATTTTTTAAATTTCCTTCAATATACAACTGACTTACGGAACTCCAAACACCTAAATTTTCCGCAAGATCTGAAGTATGTGCTTCCTTCCTTTGAAACCCATAATAAAAATGAGCTGTCCATTCAAAGGCCTCTCATCATAGGGAAGGACTGGCAAAGTCTTGTTTCCTCTGCAAAAGACAAAATACCTTAGAGCAACGTGGAAGGCTGGACCGTGTTCAGTTCTGCTCTTCCTCGCTGGGTTCACAAGCAGGTGGAACTGCTCACCACAAAGTACCGTTGAGGCCTGAACTCTGACAGCATTGAGAAATTTAGCTTTATATGGGCAATGGCAACATCCACAATTAGGGGAAAGTATGTCACACTTCAGCCCACAAAGGGATTTTAAGAAGAAATTCTTCCTACAGGATGATTACTTCATAACCCAAAGGCTGCCTTCCTCAGAGGAGGCCGATGGGAGCCTGTTTTCAGACACACTGCTGAACTAAACAGAATCCTAGTCTGATCCACAACAGCAATTCCTACAGAAGAGTTTCTTCCTCTGGCAAAAAAAAAATAAATAAATGTGTAGGAGCAGATATACCATAATTTGTACATAAATTTGTATCTTATTGTAGGACATGTAACTACACCATCTTGCAGCAGTTAAAAATCTGGCATATCGGTTGCATCTGGCATGCCAGCTGAATCTTGCTATCAGACAGATTCCTTTTGGAAAAAAAATATTAGAAACACACAAATGTAATGAAAAGTGATTTCATGTATACATCTGTGTGTATATACATATACATATATAATTAAGGTAAAAAGAAACCACATGAAACCCCATGTTTTATTTGTGTAAATTTGGGTAAAACATCTTACCAAAAAAAAAAAAAAAGAAAAAGCAATGTAAAGTTTGTAGAAACAGGGAAAAATATCCAGTGAGCCAAATGGAAGTTTCAATTTCAAATATATATGGGCGTTAAAGAAATTTTCTTCTGGTTCAAAACTACTTGTCTCTTGATTATTTTTGATGTAAGCAGATCTTTTTAGCACCAGTGTACTCTGATCAGATCTATACAGAGGTCAATTAATAGCCCGACAGGATATCTCTACTGAAGTTGATGACAGCGGTGAAGGAGGAAGGCTTTGGTGTAATTTATTCACAGAACAGAGCTAACCTTTGGGGACTCCTATGTATCTCTGCACCAGCAATTGTTCTGCTTTGGCCGGGCAGGTCCAAAACATGGGACAAAAAAAAAACCCCTGTTGGTCTTTTTCCAAATCTTTTGTGTAACTTAATTAATAAACCAAGTAACAAACAACAAATTGGCAGCAGGGATTTTAGGTGTTGTTCATGTGCCAGCCATCATGTCTCTGCGAAACAAAATGTTCTCTTATTGAGAAGTTACAAAACAGTTGTATGTTGTCAGATGAAGCTACAACGCAGTGCTCCGATGTGCTTCCTTCTGCAGTTTTAGAATTCCGGTCATTAGGAAAGCTCAAGGTGTGCATGCAAGCGTATGAGAGAGGACAGGGAAAACTTAAGTTTTCCAAAACTAAATATTCCAAAACGTTCTCAGTTTAAAACTACAGGCAAGTACGGCATATCAGCTTCCAGCACGCCACTCCTCAGAACGCAGTGATTCTTAAGCACAATATACAGACTCTTTTGGAGCATGGTAATGATGTGTATGATCTACCAGCTGAAAAAAGTTTTTCTCTTTTTTCTTTTTTCCGTTTTGTCACAGACTGATGTTGAATAGACAAAGACTAAATGTCTAAAGTCATGTTATCTCCTTCTAGTCAATGGGACAGAGTAATGGACAAAGTAAACAACAGTTGCTATCTAATGATTCAAGTCTCCATTTCCTTAAGGTCACGATAAAATTTAACTCCACTTACTCCACTGTCTATTTCATACATGGTTTCCATCACTTAAATTTCTAGTGTCCCACTCCAGTGGGTCCACTCTAATAAAATCTCAAGCTCAAGAAAAGGCTTGCTACAAGTAGACCCAAGACATCCTGAACACAATTTCCAGAAATCATGTGATTTCACCAATTCATGAATTTCACAACTCATGGAACCATCAATCCTCTTTTAGCATTGGTAAATCTAGATTTTCCAACATATAGGCATGCAGCTGTGATAATCCAAGGAAAAATGTCTAGCTAACCTTCTACTTACCTGAATATTTTAATTATTAATTGTGTGTTCAGATTCTACAGTCAACTGCATGTGTTTATATATTTGGTCCTGCCTTGTAAAGTCAACTAAAGTACAAGCACCTGTCTCACATTCCTTTGCACGCAGTCTAGTGGCAATGAAGAGAGAAAACTGTCTTCTCATAAACCTATGCTTCTGTAGATGTTTATGTTTGAGCCAGCTGTAACCCTACAGCCTGATCAAAGTACAAAACAACCAACAGAAAAACTACCAACGGTTCGTATTAGGCCTTGCATGGTTGAGAAGCAACCCTGACGTTCAACAAGTATCTTAAATTACATTATTTTGCTTTTTATTGTCCAGATTTTGAATATGATCCCTACATTTCTTAATGAGATTTTTGTTTGGTTAGAAATGAATAGTTTGAAAATCAAATAGATTGTTTGAATTATAAGGAAATAGTCTTGAAAAAACTTGCTTTATTATGAAACTTTGGCTTTCCTGTGACTTCTAAAATGACTGCATTGGTCATTGGTACCCTATAAACTTTCTAAATTGCTGGGGGGAAGGAAGAAATTTTAAAAAATAAAAATAAAAAAAAAGCAGTTACCATCCCTCTACCCATATTAAACATCTGCAAACCCACTATTTTTAACTATGTTTAAAAATTCCTGTAGTGTGAAACATGGCTTGGATATTTAAACCGAATTTAGCTTAAAAACAGAATTGGGGGAAATTGATAGGATAGCTCAAGAAAGTTCCACTCTCACAGCTGTCAGCTGAGAAGAAATGGGGGAAGGGGGAAATTCTGAGAAAGGAATTTTTTTTTTTTTTGGCAGTGAAGAGAGGAACATGCCATCCCTGTTTGAAAAGTTTCAGGGTGGGAAAGGCTAAGGAGGGGCTAACATACTATACATACCTTTACATATATCTTTGAGGCAGAAAAACAGAGTTATGTTTGAGCGGAGTTCAACGAGTGGAAAGGGAGGTGGCATTCGCTCTGGCCATTTGGTCCTCTTAAATAACCCCGCAATTTACGGCCCGCTGAGAACAAGCACAATAGATGGTAAGTGGCTGCCTCCCCAGTAGGCAATACAACGCATCACATATGTAAGAAAATGAAACAAAATAATATTTAGTGTCTGGAGGAAATACATTAAAAGTGTTTATCTACAAGGCCCTTCCCTCACCGGCCCACAGCCTTTGAATTCTAGGAGAATAAATTATGAACCCTGTTATTGTTACAGCCTCACTTCTGGGTAGCTTGCATGACTCAACTCACGCAGCAGTACAGAGAAAGGGAGAGAAGAATTTGTCTTGTTTCCTGAAGCTACAGATATAAGACATTAACATGGAGTTGTAGACCAGGGCAGGGAAAGGCAAGCCAAAGGTGTACTTCCCAGCAAGTTTAAAGCTGCAAACTTTGCTTCCTAGACTGGAAGAATAAATAAGATGAGACATGTAACTGAATACTGGTGCATCTGTGGAGATACTAGAAACAAAGACATCTTGTAAAGGTTTTGCAAGTTTTTTCACACTCTACAGAATAAGAATGTGAAAGTATTGGGGATGGTATATCCAGTGTGACAGCTCTGAGAGTCAACTAAGGGTGCAAAACTGGATACGCAATTCAAGAAATAAATGTCTGGAAAATGTATAAAAAGGCAAAATACTAAGGAGAGAAAAAGGACATTACAGGAAGAGTAAGATGTATAAGAAGTAATGAATAAGAAGCCTTTGCCTGAGAACCATCGCAAAGTCCACATCAGAGTGTGAACCCACTGACACCTGTGGGTAGAGTCTGGTCAGGGCAAAGTACTGCTAAATTGGAGCTGCTTCTTGGAACGGGGGGTGGAAACCTTCCCAGAGGAATGGAAAAAATGTCCCAGCTGATTAACACAAAGTAATACACTGCTCTCACAGAGGAAATGATAAAGAAAAGAATTTTAAATGGCATGATTCCTTTGAGTATTCCTCCAGCATTGCTGTTTTTCTAGACCAGCTTGCCCTCACCATTGCATCAGCAATACAGAAACATGTAGTACTCTCATTCTTCTAGATCAGTGATTTTCAGCTATTTGCAGAACATGACCTCACATTGTAAGAACACTTTCTGGAGTCTGACATCCACTACTAAGCTCAGAAGAAAGGTAGACCCTGCCTCCTAAAAGGTGTCTGCAACAACCCAACCAGATACTTGTGGACAACAAGGAAGTTGGACCACAGAAGTGGGATAGAAGAGGTGGTACGGAAAGAGAATGAACCTAACATCACAGTTAACTTCCTTCCATGTACCATAACCACGTGATCACTATAAGTTTTTTTCTTTTATGAGAACTCTGCTCAAAATTAGCATGAACAAAATTGTGTCTTATTTTCTTAAAGATTTATTCCCTTCCCTACCACTTGTTTTACGTCCCACACCGCTAGCCAAACGTGGAGCCTCCTGGGTATGTTCTTCAGCGTTATCACCCGCATAGACCAAATTTTTCCTAGGACTCTTCACTCCCTCGCCCAAGCGCTACCTTCTGAGCGTGGTCCCTTTTGGAAGTGACTGGAGTTTGGCTGGGACGCGTTCTCACTTTGGGACGGTGAGGAGCTCTAACATGCAGCCTCACGCTCAGCGTAATCATCTGCTGACACAGTCATGAGCTGGAATTCCATTTCTTGTAGCAATAGTTGGGACCAACATCCACAATAACTGTGCGCTGAAAACTTGTGTTTGTGGCTCCATGGCCAAAACCACAGGAAAACTATTTTTAGCGCAACAGAGCTCTAAATAGTGGAAGCACTGAAAATTTAGCTCACATCATGGGCCGAATTCTTCTCCTGGTTACACCCACTCTATGGAGCAGCTTGAGTATAATAAACAGAAAACCTCTAAAACAGAAATTAAAAAAAAAAAAAACCCAAAACATTTGCCTGTAAGTAAAAACAATGTTTTAAACTTTAAGTGAAGAGAGGTACACATCCTCCAGCATTTCCTCTGTAAATAAATAAAAGGAAAGGAAGAAGGAACTGATGGAAACAGAAGTGATCTATTACAATAATTGTACCTATTACGATAAAGGTAATTCATCCCAGTGTCTGTGCCTGACCAATACCTAGAGCTAAAATCTCTCACCATTCGTTACGCACATCCTTTAGGCTTAGACCAGTGAAAAGGCCGCCGAGTTTATCTGTATCTTGAGAGACGACGCAGCAGATGAGTGTAGCCTATGAGTAACAAACCAGGTTTTAATAGCTAGACCTACACTTAATTACTCACAAGCCAACTTTCTAACAGCAGTTTTATCACCTCAGGATTTCACAACGCAAACAATTAGTGATGGCAATGCAGAGTACTCCAGCTTTCTCAGGTAGGAACTGACAGGACCTGACTTTCTCCTCCTGGCTGTATTTCTGCCGGAGTCTCCACGTTACAGGACGCTGGGCCTTTACAGCTTGTATTTAAATTCTGTGGCACACTTAAGGACACTTTTTTTCCACCCCCATGACCAAATAGTTAGATTTAATAATTTCCTCTACTGTATCAAGATCTGAGTATACAAGCATAATAACAGTGTCTATTATAAAATTAAGTGCTTTTGGGCATAGTGCAGTGCTGGTTTTGGACAGCAAGCTATTTGCTTATCTTCACAAAATTTCCACTGAAAGTTTGTTTTTCTTTCTTTCCTTTTTGTTAGGAAAACAGGGAACTGGATCATCAAAAAAAAAAAAAATTTTGGAGAAGCAGTAAGATAAAAAAAAAGACAAAATAGGCGTTTTTTTTCCTCGTAATAATAACTAAAAAAATACCAATTTTAATCCACTATTTTATAATTTATGAGTTTTCTTGCACTCTTTAAGCACTAATGTATGACATAAGTCTTAAAAGCGAATACAGGAAGGAAAATCAAAAGGCAAACAACACGTTCTCAATCTTGGTTACATTTTTGCAAATCTGAAATAAATTAGGATTATTGTTATTGTCTGAACATCTTCATATGTCACACAGTAAAGGAAAAAATAAAAAGTTCATAAATGCTGCAGCTGCTTAGATGGGCCCCATGTAAGGCACTGTCACTAAAATAGTTCACAACCCTAATTACAATTCACCACATCTTGGGAATGACATTTAGGATTCTCGAGGCGCTTTTAGATAATTTTTAGACTCCGCGTAGAAGTTCAGCTGTCACGAAGTCGGTTTTATTTTGTAACAGATTTTATCCTTTGGAATGTTATGTTTGGATTGAGCTGAAGATATGGAAAAATACATGCAATATAGTTTGCTTCCCCGACTGAAATATAACTCCTAAAACAAAGCTGAAACTTTTTGTCCTTTAATGTTCATATTCCAGCCTGTGCTTGCCTATAGCTATTTAGAAGGGGGGCGGGTAGGAGAAAAAACTCTCCCTTACTGCGTTATCCCGACTCCATTAGTGTAGTCAGGGAGATTCCTGCTCTCTATCCAGTAATTAAATAAATATTTAACACTGCAGGATTTAATTGGAATCCCAGAAGTTAACAATAGCCTCTGCTATCGGTGTCGCTATCTCAGGGGTTCTGTTTTCACCGGTGTATATTTAGATCTCGGCCACATCACCCACTTGCATTAGGAATAGTACAGCTCCCCCCGCCCCCCCTTAAAAAAAAGAAAACAAACAAGAAGCTCGGTAAAATCTGGAAACTTTTATAAAAGTGACGCCATCTCCACGAATCTCCTTCCTTCTGCTGCAGAGCGTACTTCAAAGCTGAACAAATTAAGTGGCAGGCTCTCGTAAAGTAAAAAAAACAAACAAAACACGACAAACCCAACCAATAACAAATGAACACAGCGTTACCTTCCAGAAAATTACTGCAGCTCCATTTTCTGACCCCGTGTTTTCTCGCTCGCTCCCTCCCAAGCGATTTCTAGTTCTCTCCTGCTCTCATGCTGGCAGCGGGGCGGCCGGGGAGGAGCCCTGCGAAGGGTCCCCAGCCTGCGAGGAGCGGGGACCGGATCGGGTAACACACCCAGCAACACACCCAGAGCTGCCTGCAGAGAATTCAAATTCCCACTTTAGAAACTTTCTGCAATACTTGTGTGTCAAGTCTATTTTTGCTTCCTTCCTTCATCCCGTAATAATGCATTTCAGTCCGATACGACGCAGCCATCTTTTGTGCTGTGCCTTTCGTACAATCTGTAGATCAAAAGCGCTTTGGCGGTGTAAATCCTGGCTTTCCCGGAGCTGGCTGATCCCTTTCGGTGAATAATTTATCTGCTTTGCAAAATGGGAATGTGCGCAATCACAGCGTATTGACTCTTTGCATTAAATCTCTCTGCTCAAAAAGAATACTCGCAATCTGAATGTATTTAATGGATATAAATGCGTATGTATATGTATAGTATAAATAAATATATATACAAATAGGTATATACACACGTTGAAGGCATTCGGATGGTGTGTCTATGCGCATATGCACACTCAAAATGGGCCAGTTTAATTAGGATACTGGTGCTTTTCATGTAAAAAATACAATTATAAAGTATAAATGATCTTCATACCAGGCCTTCTATATTTGCATTTTACCACTCTGTGTGCACACACAAAGACGGCAAAAGTAGAGAGTAACACTTATAAACGAGAGTGTGAGTCTGCAAAAGACAAATCGTTCTCTGTGAGTCCACTGAGCTGAACACAATAAAAGGTGATTAGTCCTGTTGACAACAGACCTCACAGAGGTTTCAAAGTCCAGTTAATAGGAACAGTCTGACAGCTGCACACCCTGGAAGAACCACTTAGAGAATAAAATTAATGCAATTAGATGCTCCCAGAATCAAAGTGTTTCTTACTAAAATGATGAGATTATTATGATTATATCTAATAATTAGCCGTTGCTCTTCATGAAGATGAGTAGGGTTGTGTCTAAATGATCAGCTCAACCTCCTCAAGCCCTAGTTCATGAGAAACCTTGTCTCCCTCACACTGCAAGCCTGAGGCCTCTTGCCAGAGCTCCAATTATCTGGCAAGATTTGAGCCAAGAGCAGTAGGGAAGGTTCAGACACCCCCTGTAAGGCTTACAGTGGGGAAGGATGAGCGTGGCTTGTCAAAGGAAAGTCAGACTTGGCAGCTCACTACTGGATTTCTTTGAAGGATTCAGCCAGCAGTGGGGAAGATAATACTCTTCTTGACCTATTCTACCTGGATTTCTAAAAGACGCTTGGCAGCGTCTCCCACCTTTCTCAGGGAAGATAAACTGCCAGGAGAAAGGAAGTGATGGACTCCTAAGAAAGTATAACTTCTCGAAAGAAAGGCAGCAAAGAGTGGCAGTACCTGGTTACTTTTCACAGCAGAGGGAAGTAGAAGTTCACAGGCAAGCATGTGCACATTGGTGCTGCTCAGCGTATTGCTGAGTGAGCTGGAGAAGGCTGTAAGATGATCTGTGGGTAACGAACTGTCTAGGAAAGAAAGATCAGGACTCTGTGTGAAGAACCAAAGGAGGAGTTCACCAAAACAAAGTTGAAATGTTTTCTATATACAGATGTAAAGTTGCACATGTGGGAGTGAAGTCACTTCCAAGACAATGACTTTAACATATTATTACTCAGGAATAAGATTTTATAATAGTTCAATGCAAATGTTGAATGCATTCTTGATCTCCAAGGAGTGCACTGAATGTCAGGAATTTCTAGCGAGGGAATGGCAAACAAGGCAATGAAGATCGTTATGATGCTGTGAATCCCTGGTGCACCTGCATCTCAAGTTCCATGCAGAGGGCTGGCTCTCCATCTCAAAATGAAATGCTACATCTGGCAGAGGTACGGACAAGGCCAAAAAGAGTGTTGTGAAGCATCAGATGGGTCCATGCAGGGAATGTTGAAACAGTCTCTTCCATCTGGAAATGAAACAGCTGAGAAGAGATATCATAAACATGCGTAGGTGGCAGAACAAATTCACAAAAGAAAAACCCATTAAAGGTCCGTAACTATAAAGACACCGACCTCTGGCTCTGGAAGTCCCAAGGCTGCAAATTGCTGGGCGAGTATTCCGTGCCATTCCATTTGCCCTGTACTCACATTCTTTCTCTGGGCATCCTCTGGCTGTTGGACAGGACACTGAGCTCACAGACCTTTGATCCCATGCGGTAGGGTCACGTTCATGTTCTTCACATGCTGTTAGGAGAAATGCTTTTCATCCTGCACTCCTATCTCACATATTTTATTGTCTAAAATACCATAATTCTGTGTGTGTTTTTTTCCACATTGTGCAATACCCCAGTTCTACCTCTCCACCATTCTATAAACACCACTACATATTTCTAGATTACACATAGAAATGCTTCTATTAATAGGAATAAAACTCTTCTGGTCAAAAACTGAAATCTTTTTTTTAACTCTAGCACTCTGGCTTCCTCAATACGTTCAGGAGCAAAGCTTCCAAAAAGTCAGTAGTGAATTTTACACTATGTAACTAAAAAAAATGCATTAATTACTCTAATCTACATTAAGAAACTTCATGCAAATGAGGAACAGTTAATGGAAAAACCGTTTCCAAAACTTGTGTTTTGATAGTGATGAGATGGGACTGCAGCTGAACTTTCCCATTTGTCCATTATCCTCCTTCCCTAAATTTGTAGTAAAATGCAACTTATTTCACAAGGTATTTTTGCAAATTTATATATGCCAGTGGGACAGATTTAGGCCAGAGTTTCTTTGGTCCAGCTCAAAAGGACAGCAAAATACTTCATGAATGAATGATTACACTTTCCAAGAGAAAGGAATTTTCACTCCTATTAGAAATACAAAGAGAATTAAGTTCAGCTAGAAAATACTCCATGTCCAAGATCAGGCAGATATATCTGTGGCAATTTCAGAGCTGAATTTTTTAATTCAACCCCAAGTTTGAATTCCAAAGACTAACCTGATACATGGGATCATGGGTGTAAAAACACAGAGCAGTTGTAATTGCACTGCAGTTCCCAGTTCTCCCTAAATACTGGCGTTTTGAGATTTCATACAACAAGGTGGTGTTCTCATTCAAGATTACCAAGGATATGTGGCGGAGAAAGCCACACAATTCAACTCGAAATAAGCTCTTTCCTGCCTTTCTTATACATAACTCATCACACCCAGATTTTAATATTTGTGTTCTCGTTTCAGACCTACTCTGCCAATTTATTATATAAGCAGCACCTTGATCTTCATTCTGTCAGACAAATTTCTCAGAAAATCTCTGATTTTGGTGCCAGTTTTTATTAGTGGGATAGTTGAAACTGCTGATGGAAGGCTATAAAGCTTAGTTTTAGGGAAATACTGATTAGTGCTTACATTTAAGCATGAAAATAATCTCCCATCCATTCAGCAAAGTATTTATGGCTAGGCTTTACTTTAAGCACACGCTTAAATTCAATTAAATTCATTTTAATATGGGCTTAAATGTTTTGCTCTCAGGATAATAAGGCCATTGGCATTTCATTTAGCTGGCTGAGCTTGTTTTTAAGTAAATCTCCTACTCTCAAGCACAAACTGACAAACATGCAAATAAGAGTTTTTCTGGTTTTTTGCCTAAAGACAGAAAATGATAAACCAAGTAGTTTTCCAGTCCATGAGGGGAAACACCTAGGCATGGAGCAGATTTTCATTTCCCTGATACTATCATATTAATTGTCTGGTAGTGAAACACTGCCTCGCAAGAAGACATTGTGCCATCTTTGATCTCCTTCTGTACATGAGCAAGGAGAGACATAAGCATTGTTTTCCATTGAAATGAAGAACATTTGTTTGCTTGTTTGCTAGACAAAAGCAGATGTCTTTGAGACACTGTGGGCCATAGCTTCACTTGATATAAATTGGCACGTCTCTCTCATTCCAGGGGAATTACACTAATTTTACACCTCAGAGTACATTTCGGAGACTTTCCACGTCATGTATAAACTTGAATAGAGAGATTCTGTATCATGAGGTGAGATCATAACATGAAAGTGTTTCACAGACATAAAACTATGAGGTCTGGGAATGCTTGACGGTAGCTAGTAAATACAGTATGGTCTGGTCATTAAGTGGGACCAATTGTTTATAAGAAGAATAAACCAGTTGGAAGGCAGAGCCAAAAAGCAGTTTTCTTTACCATGGTACTCCTAATTAACAGCTTTTCCCCAGTAAAATGCGAAATTATGGTTTTATTAAGTCTTACGTGGCTCAAAAAAAAACCCCCTTTCAAATGTCATTAACATTTGATCCATTCCCCAGAGAAGTGACCATTTTAAAAAGAAATAGAAGAATAATTGAAAAATTTTAACATAAACCAGCTTACACCACTGGCTAGAATATTTCTGATGCAAATTGAAAACTGACATACAATAATGCCAATTCTACAACCATTCAGTTTTAAAGGAAATAAATTGTGTTGTGTTGTCATAGTTACTTCAATTAACATGAAATAAAATATTTTCAGAATTTTCTATCACTGTTAGTGTTTATGGAACCAGACCAGAAGCAAACTCAGCAAAATTGGAATTTCTATTTTCCATAAAATTACTTCTATGAGTAGTGATATTACCGAAGGCTTGGTATTTAAAAAATACATTGAATGCATGCAGCATACTTCCATTTTTATCTTGTGAACATTACTGCAATTATTTTCATATACAGGAAAAAATATTCCTAGCGGAAGAACAACAATGCTGAACGGATATTGGGAGAACTTTAGACAGGAAACCTGGTACCTTCAAAACCAAGAGTTTTGAAAAGTTTTGAGTGATTCACGACCGTTTTAGAGAGCTGAGAAACTGCTGCCAGCTGCTCATCTGTGCCCAAACGGAAAGATTACTTTCCTGGGGTGTTGTGGGTGTCAACACCTGAACTGCCACACGCACCTTTGAGGACATCCCCAGCAGAAGGCAGAGCCATCACTCACACCGTCATGCACCCTAGGGAGCTGGTCCAGGCCAGAGAGGTGGAAAGAGAGTGGATGTTCCCTCCTGCAGACCGGCATTGCTGCAGGAAGCAAAGATGAATGAGAATTAATTGAGACAATGAGAAGCTTGCAATGAGCACTTGAGGTTTTCTCTCAGTTACAACGGATTGGTGCTGCTGCTGGTGGCTCCAAAGTGTATGGACAACAGAGTAGGATAGCTTTTCCAGGCCCTACCCTCCACCTGACTGACAAACACCTTTTTCTAACTTGAGGGAATATCGGTTTTGGTTTGCAGAGGTCTGTCTCTGGCTGATTGCTTCCCCCGCCTGCCTGTTGCCCTTTCCACTTACTTTTGCAGGCATTGCACCGAGAAGAGCGCAATGCCATGTATAAGCTCTAAATATATTATTTAGCCCTTCCTTCTGAAATGAAAAAAAAAGTTCAGGGGCAAAATGATTTCAGGCTGTTCAAATCTCATACATGGAAAATCCTGTGGTTAGTCAAAGGTAATCCTGATATTTCCACCAGTTTTACACCACTATAACCATCACTTCCCGTTGGCTGGTTATGAAGCTACATCCATACAAAGGGAGAACAAAGTTAAAACCATCCCAGCTTCTGAGTACAGAAGGGCTTTTGGACCTCCATAAAAGTTCACTTCCTTGTTGTAAATGACAATAATTCAGGAAAATTCTTCCAGGGTTCTTTGCATTTCAGCATCAAATAAGATGCAAGGCTTCAGAAGTGCTTTCAAGCTGCACTAGAAATCAGAGGGGGGGAAAAAAAAAAAGAAGCAGAAAGAGTTAATAGCTTCTTTGGAGCAAATTATCATTTACAGCTGGTTCACTATTAATGTGTACCTGAGCAACCGCTCTGAGTTCATAAAGTTCAGGGAATTCAGTAAAACTTAAATGAGATGATTGTATTTTAAAGGCCAAGTCATATGTGGTTTTTATGCAGGCAGAAGCTTCGCTGCTTTCTTTCTGAATAGGGCCTGATTAACGACAAGAGCATTCAGCTCTGTGTTAATGCACCATTTAGTGCCCCACTTTTGCACGCGGCAGTGCTGCTTCTGTGCCCATTTCGTGTTATCCGTTAAATTAGAAGCAGCACAGAACAGATTGAGATGGTGCGTTCCGAGTATCTCTTGCATAGTCTTGCCCGTGAACTGAATGGCCCTTTTTGTAACCAAAAGGACCAGAAACAGCCTCCTTTCCCAACTGGAGGGCTTTTTTAAATCTGGCTTTAAAAAATCTTTATGGTAAGAGAGGAGAAAAACCATGGTCTATACGGATGCTCTGTTTGCAGGGGCACAGTGTGCTTCCCTGGCCGATGCGTGGTTGCGCGAGAATCATCCATTTTTATCACTTTCAGTTATTGTTTCCTTCCCTTCCCGCAAATATTTCCCACAGTGCCACTGTTTTCTCTTGGCCTCCTTACTCATCCAAGCTAATAGTTAGGGGCACACTGGGCATTTTGTTATGCTTTTTTTTTTTTATGTTCTGGTAGGCATGAAAACACTCAGTAGGGATTCCATTATGTTTTAGCACTTGTGTTGAAGGGCGAAATAACTTCACAGCCTGTCAGAGGAGTGATGCATCATGAATAGTTCCTTCTTTATTCTACATATTTTTATTTAAACGTTCTTAACCATGTTTTGTAACAAGCTGCTTTCACTGTACTAGACTGTCTGGAGGAGGAGAATCTGTTTTAACTTTCAAATGACCGTGAAAGATTGGAGAGAAGCAACAAACAAGAACATCTCTGTATTAAGTTATCAAACTTTTTCCAGGGATCTGAGGCTGAAGAGCCAAATGTTAGCAAAGACTTCTTTTGTCTTCATTCAGTGTTTTTGCTGCCTTTGTTTTCAGAAATTTTCATTATTTTCACTGGGGTATTGATTTCATCTAAAACTTTGACAAGTTTGTCTCGTCTGTGATTTCTTTGAAGACTGAACGTGTCAGAATTTACATGGGCAGAGCAAAGAGCAAATCAGTGTCAAACTCCACAACATCTTTTTTTTTCCTGTTGGTACCCTTTTATTGATAATCTTCAAATTCTTGTCATCAACTCCTACATTTCCAACACCAGGAAATGTCAGATTTGCCATTTTTATTGTGTTACTAGAACTCATCTCATTATCACATTCAGCTAAATAACTGCACCGAGCCCTTGGTTACTGAAGGTCTCCAATGAGTTCATTTTTGTGAAACACCCAGACCTCTTTTTACGCTATCAAATATTTGAAGGTCGTTTAGCCTCAGCGAGCGGCCCTGCCTGGAAGGCACTGTGGCACAGGTCAAGAATGGAGCGTCAGCAAGGGAGAAGAAAGGGCAGTTTCCTCCTCTCACAGCTTCTCACAGTGCAGTTCAAATCAGCAGTCACTGAGTATTCCTGACTCCTCCCCAGCTCTTTAAAACACGTACGTCAGTGATGGAAGGATTTTGTATACTCACAAGATGAATTCAAGTCATAAAAACTCTACAATGTCTTCTCAGTCTGATAATGTCCTTCTGATTTACCCCAACTGTATTTTGGGTTTACTTGTGAAATCTCTCAGGGGTTGGCCAAAGACACCAACTCTGATGGGACACCAGAGCAGGACAATGCATTAGCAGTAGTGCAGCCTTCATTGTTTTGCCTTATGCACTAACGTGTGCTCATTGCTAACATTTCTTAAATAGGCCATGACATTATACATTCCCCCAGACGTCCACCTTTAAAAATAGCCTAGGCATTATATAGAGCATTAAGTTGAAAACCTAAGAGCAATTTATTCACGATACCTGAATCACGAGCATCTGTGGTTGCTTTGCCCTAAACCCCACTCATGGTGAGCGCCACACGTGCTGCCCGCAGGCAGGCTGAGACTTAGGTCATGACTCAAAGTGTTGTTAATCTTCCTTCCTTAGGCTTTCCTTCCTCCCTGCCTCCAGGACGTGGGTCCTACACCAGCTTTCTGCCTGGAACAAAGGGTGGCCCCACCGCGGCATCTGGGGCTAACGTCTTGCAAAGGAAAGGAGTTCACTGCACGCACAGCCCCGTCAGTTCCTACTGACATCCAGGAAAGGGCCAGAGCTGCCCTGCTGAGCCCACTCGCTTTGATGCTACTCCTGGTAGTAGTATCAGGAGTATCAGGCCACAGAGCCTATCCAGGGGTCTGCTTAGCAAATCCAGACCTGGCCAGGTTGGAGCATTCTGTGCAAGGTCCTTCGTTCCACTCAGCATCCACAGTACCAGGACACTGGTAGCCAACAGCCAGAAAAAAAGCAGTGTCATGAAGTACAGAGACCGCAGCAACGTGCTGGCTTGTGCCTTGCCAGAAGTCGCAGGCTGTGCCCATCGCATGATGCATCTCCAGAGATCGGTGGTCTTGTACCCCCATGCTGAAACCAAAGCTCTGCTTCCCAGCCAGTGCGTGGCATCAGCTGCAGTCTGGCCTTTACAATGGGTACCAAATTACTCACATGTAATGACAAGCTTTAAATCCCGTCTTCTGTCCCTAAAGTAAAAAGCAGAAAAGGAAAAAAAGAAAAATTAAATTGGTCCATTCCTCTTTTAAAAAGATGGCAGTGAACTGGACAGTAGCCTGCACAGTAACAGGAAACATGAGAACCTTCTTTCTAAATCTCTCTAGTCCTGTGTTGATTTACCAGTCCTAAGGACAAAGTTCATTAACAATATTCCCCTTATGACTTGACCTGGGAAAATTTTTTTTCACCCTTGGCTAAGAATATATCCTAAGAATGGTAACACAATATTTTCCTATTGACCCAGCAGCAAAATATTCAGGACTGATTAAAATAGATGACTATATGGATTCAGTGGCATAGATGTTTAAAAAAAGTGCCAGCACAAAAATTATAGCAAAAAGCTTTAAAAAGAGCAGTAAAACATTTTGAATCTGTCCTCAGGCTGAATTGTATTGATTTACTATAATGGGAAGAGTTGAAAGGAAGCTTTTGCCTCAACACACAATAGCAAAGTTTCTACAACACGATGGCAAATTTACACAGAATAAAGACAAAATTTTGAGAATCTCTGTGTCATGAATCTGGATTGCCCTTTTAGAATATCACATAGTCACTGGGGTTTGCAAAAGTGATTCAGTAAATTCAGCAGCACGAAGGTAACGGTCAGGCCACTCTTTCGTTCATCAGATCTGCTGTTTTCAAAACAACTCCCTTTCCTTTGTTTCAATTTTCTGAGAATTTTGAGAAAACCTTTTTTTTCCACTTTTTGAAAATGAAATCAGCAACTCTTTACTGATCCATTTATTATGGGAATAACTGTGAACTGCAGGGTAAAATTGCTGGCTGCATGCAGCTTGCGCTGAAAGGACACAGACGAGACTTTGTGCTCCCCCCTGGCTCACAGACATTTTATCAGCTGGAAGAAAATGAATAACATCCCAGCACTGATTTGCATTCACAAGCTCAATGAAAGAGAGACAACACCAAAAACGTAATCACACAGGAACGTACAGAACATTAAAACCAGCAGCAGCAGATCGTGTACAGTCAAAACACAGGTGCTTCATCATCATATTTTCACTCAAATATCCATATCCTCAAATAACCTCCACAAAAATCCCTGGAAGAGGTGGTGGTGGGAGGACTCTGGAGAATTAAGAAGAGTCTGAGAGCTCCCCACGGAGCTCTGGCACCGGGGGATGAGAGGCGGCGGGAGGGTTCTGGGTTAAACTTCTTCACACTGATACAAAGCTGCCAGATCATAAGCCAGGCTTTCTGGTGGGCTGACTGCTTTTATTTTGTCAGAAGGACAGATAGGACCTGTGAGTTTCACATTTGATAGTTATGGTGGTTTGTGAATAGAAGATAAAGCAAATGCACCCTTTGGGTTTGCTTGGCTGTGAATTTCGCAGTCAATAATTCAACAGCAGGTTGAGAAGCAAGACTTGCTAAAGAAGGGGAGAGAAGGCAGGGCTGGATGCCGTGGTGCACAGAAGTGCCAGCTGCCACGAGGAGTGGTGATCTTAACGCTGAATACACTGAAACTAAATCACAATAAAACAGATATGGGAAATATAATAATGTCGTGTCCGTGTTCCTCTGGTTACATGCTCCCTTTTGCACCTTTCTTACCAAAGGTGCTTGAACAGCCAGAGCCCTTGAAGAGCAGATGTCTCATACGCTTTCTTACCATCTCTGATCAGAAAGAAGGAGAGAAACCACGTATGCTTGCAATTATAAACCAGGGGCCTGATACAGGGCCTATTGAAGCAAACAGAAAGGTTTCCATTGATGTCAGCAAGTGCTTGGATGGACCCCTCAGGACTGGCTGGGATGCCCAGGTTTCCTCTCCTCACACGATTGGTAAAAGCGCAGCCTGCAAGCATGGGGCTGCAGGTTTTAAGGCTGGTTCTAAACAAGGACCAAACTTCAGCATATTGTGCAGCGGCCTTGGGCTGTGTTAAATTAATGCCATCTGCTCCTGGCCTTCCTCCCCTCGCCTCCTCCCACCTCCTCCCTCAGGGGGCTTCTGACAGTGGAGAATAGCTGGAGTACAGTCACAAGCATCACGCCTCTTCCTGTCCCTAACACACCCTTTACACCCTTTGTTTCTCTCTAAGTGTCATGGGTGGAGTAGGATCCCAGTACGCTGGCTCCAAACCAGCTGGCAGCATCTGGCCAGGCTCAGCCCCGTTTCTCCAGGACTTGGAGGACCTGAAGCGGGCAGAGCCTCCACTCTACAATCTCCAGGGGTTAATGATGTTTTTTTTTTCACCCAGGAGAGGAGTTATTTTCAGTGACATCACCGCCCTCCTGGCTGAAAGCTTATGAACTTTCCAAACTCAGAGGAGAATTGCAAATACGGTGTGAAATCTCTTCTCGCCCTGGGTTGAAACCTTTGCCAACAGCCCTGTCAGGGGAGGGCTCCCACCCCCAGTCTGAAAGTTCAAAAGGTAAGAAACCATTTCTCACCATCAGTGTTTGCGAAACGCAATTGAAAGTAAAGATCCTAATTACATTTGGCATTTCTAATAGCCGGTCTCCCCGCTAAACAAATGACATCACTGGTGGCACCGGCAGTGAAAGAGCCCACTGTAAGAGACTGTAAACAAGGGTCCATCCAGCCTCCTGCTCTAACAAAAGGAAGGGGAAGGTGGGGGGGACTCTTCCTAAATGACCATGATGTCCACATCTCTTTCAAGTGTTAGAGATGTCCTGATACTTCGGCAAAACGGTTTTGAAATGGGGGGGTGGGGAGGAACACACTCAGAATCTGGGACTTCGAGCAACCCTAAGGCAATCACTGCTTGCAGCAACACGCAGCCGCTCAGGCCGGGGCTATGGTCACCCCTGCCTTTCTGGGTCTGAGTTTTGTGGGTGTTAAATATCTGTGAGGCTGGATTAAAGCTGCTCCTGATTATTGAATGCTGTATTTGACATTTCTATGGAATGCATTTTCCAAAATAGGACTTGTTTTCACAATTCCTCTTGGAAAACTGGTTGCATATAGTTGCTCTCTTCCTCATACCGCATTGCGTGCTCCTTGCCCTTCACCTACAAGTGTCACAGCTCCCACCTCTGCTGAAGAGGGGAGAGATGCTTGTATGTAAGCCTAGAAGGAGTTCCCTCTAGAGAGGACCAAAGCAGGTAGGAACTCCGCACGGTACTGGTGTGGCAATGTATCAGCCTGGCCTTTTGGGGGAAATACCGGGATGCAGGAGCTGTGCACCAGATCACGATTAGGAGAACAGACAAAATCTCTTCCCTCCTTTAAGAAAAAAGAATAAATTATATCTCAGACTGCTGTATTTCAGTCTTAGCTTGTGTGTTTCCTAAATTGCCCCTGTACAGCAGCCCGTCTCCCGCCTGTGCTGGCAATCAGCGCAACGCCAGCTCGGAGCAACCCATGCTGCCAACACAGGAGGATTCTTCAGAGCTCTCCTTTTCCTCCTAACGATCCTGCTGAACTCTGCTTAGTCTGTGATATTTGAGGGCATCAGAGCGTGAAGGGGTATGAACACAGACCATTAATTGTAACAGGATGCAGTTAGAGGCTTTTTGATACCTGCACGCCCGTAACTGTAACCTGCGTTCAGCTATTTTCAGCCCTTCATGCAAATAGAAGTCACATTTGCATTCAGATTGCCCTTAGTGCATAGATGTGCTGGGTGATAAATTAAAAGTACAGTGTAAGGGCACTGCCTATCTGTTCCATGTCAAATATGTATTCTTTTTTTTTTTTCCTCGTCGGGTAGCATAGATTGGTACCCTTTGCCAGATTTCTTTTTAGGCAATTGCACTCACCACTGAAAAACAACTGCTCACTTGGACAGTGAGTCAAACTATGGTCTTAATACTTTCCCACTGCTCAATTTTTGAAATCTCCTTCCTAGCTGTGCTTCTCATAGCTTCCTCACCCTAAGGAAACATCTTCTCCCCGGCCTTTTTTTCTTTGCAAAAGTATAATACAGGATACATTCTTGACCCAAGCATATGGAAATATCCCCTCGCCTCTGAAGTGAGCTGGGCTCGTAATGTTCCTTTCTCTGATTAATTTAGTTGCAAGACGCTCTCTGAATCACTCGCAGTATCATCATGCAAACCCTTTCACGGTAGTTAGGCTTTATTCATCGGAGCACTCGCCTTGCGGAGTGTGAAAGAGGCCATTTATGCTTAATAATGATAATAACCAGCAGTTGGAAGCTGGGAAAAGAAAGGAAAATAAAACCTCGCAGAAGCTTACAGGAAAGGACATTTCGTGTTGCCAGGAGGGTGAGAAGGTCAGACATCTGGTGGTTGGTCTCGACCTGGCTTACAGGCAGGAATGCACGGCCGCAGAGGTGAGGCTCGGCCGGCTGCTGGGGCGAGGGCGCGGGTGGCCAAGGGGACTTTGGGGTGCCCCGGCATGCCTCCCCGGTTTGCACAAGGCCTCTTTTGTCTGGGGGTGCAAAGCACAGAGCAGGCTCATTCTACACAGCCAAACGCCCAGGGAATGAACAAGGAGGAGAAGAGCACGCCTGAAAAAAATTCTGGAGATTAAGCTGAGGTAAAGACTACCTGGGAAATATTTATGAAATCCTCGAGAAACCAGGTCATATTAATCCTTGTTAATCATTAAAATCTCCAACAAACATGGGTCACAGACCTACGTGCCCTGACTTGGTGGTCTCAGACTTTCTGGGTGTAGACTGTTAGATATTCCTAAAAAAATGTGTGTTTCAGGAAGCTACCTTGCTACTTGTAGATCCTTCTCTAAACAGCCACAGACATTGCTGCTTTATTCCACTTTAGTAAGGCAAAAACATTTAATGTGTGCTGAAATTGTGAGCATCAAATCTTCAGTGTCCTGCTGTGAAAACAGTGGGATGTAGAGCTTATACAGTCAGCTGTCACCTGGCAACAAGTCATATATAAATATATTAAAGTATCTACGTTTTCCTAAAGACTAGAATAATGGTAGAGTTTAACTTTTAAGAGCTCAGCAGTCCACCAGAAAATCTTCTGATCAAACCCTGTAAGTTCTTACAATGTTTTTCCTGCAATTTCAAGACCCCCAGCATTTACTGTAAGTTATCTCAGACACTCACTGTGTTCAGTTTACATTCATCTCCATCTATTTTTAACAAAAAATAAACTCAAGCGCACATTGAAGCAGTACAGTATTTCTCTTGAGTATCATAAGACTGCCTGATCACATCTTTTCCTGGCACTCAGTCCATTGGTTTATGGATTATTTTGTTACGCTGAGTACACAGTTGATAGTTTAATGGCTGGAAGTGATTGTTCTCGAAATATGGATGGAGTTGTCATGGTAATGCATTGCTAGGAAGATTAAGGCATGCTTAAATTAAGGCATGCGTTGAATTCTCAGTTGCTTTAGCTACTCTTTCCTTGCCATGTTTGGAGAACATCCTATCTAGTGCAATCCTCCAATACGTCTTACTGGATTCCCCGTCAAGCAGTGACTAACCCAAGGGTTTGAGTCACCGATTTGCCATCCCTGGGCTCCGGCCAGTCCCGTGCAGCGTGCGTAGGGGCCAGCGGGGCAGCGATTGGCCTCCAGCACTGCCTGTTTTGCAATACCAGGAATTCCTTCCAGCCCCTTTGAACTAAATCCCGAACAGACTCACACTCCGCCGGAGTGTTTGGCTCAAAGATACACAGGACGGTTTTCAAAAGCACAGAAGAGTTCAGACGACGAGGGCTCAGTTTCTAGAATTTGATTTTTAAGGGTTTTGAAGAAATTGATAGTGATAGATGGGGCCTGAGGAGATTTTCAGAAACACATACTGAAAGTATTGGCCTGAGGTTGCCTCCCACTCACCCCACGCAGCAATTTGTTCAGAGAAAGTCACCATAGCAATTCCTATCAGAAACTCTGATAAAGAAGATTTTAGTTGAGTATCTCAGTGCTTCTGATAGACAGATAACATTTCTGGCTTCTGTTGAAAGAGATCGTCTGACAGCAGTTAAATCTCTGGTCATGTGTGACCTGTCACTGGGGATTTTGTCATGCAGCCCCACTGACAGAGATGGAGATCGTGTCTGTGGGAGGAAGGGAGAAGCATCATTTCCCAAAAAAGCAGCTCCCTGTAACCAGCCCACTTCAGTGTTCTCGGTAGATTTAGTCTGTGCTTCCCCATCTACACACAGTGAAAAAAGAATATGTCCTAAAACCTTATCTTTGAGAAAATTTATGTGGGAAAGAAGCATTATTGGCAGTCCCATGCAGGGTCTCAAATCCATGCTGGTGTTTGAAACATGAGCGAAAAGAAACTTTCAGATGTTGAAACTCAAGGAGGAAAAAAAGAAAAAAGAAAAAAAAAAAGAAAAAAGGGCCAGTCTATGAAAATGTGGAAATACAATTTTCAGAATTGCCTAAATGAAACAGAAGCTGTATATTTATTTCTGAACATCCTATTGCTGCGGACAAAGCAAATCCACAGCAATAAGAGTTTGCAAAGAAAATAGTTTGCTTATGAATCCACTGACACGGAGTAATAACAACTCATTGCAGCTGCAGTCAACACCTTTCTTGTAAACCCAGCAAATAAATATTCACCACGCTGTACGTGATCTGCAGCTTGCAGCAAAGATGACCCTAAGCACATGGGAAAAGGATCAAAACAAAAAGCACGTGATGGTTCTTAACAGAAACTACGTTATCCATGAAGGGGACAAACACACATGGCCTTCAGATTCGTGTAAAACAATACCAGGGCTGCAGCAGGGCTGAAACTGGGAAAAGCAGATGCTGCCCAAAGCAGAGTCTAACTCAAGAAGTTTAACACGCACAATGCGTATCAGGAAATCAGAGCGCTTTCATGTGAGCAGAGAAAAGCTCAGTGCAAGCTTATTTCCAGCTAGCATCAACGAACCAAATGACAGAGAGACTCAAGAGACCAGTCGGTCTGATTGAGTAGCCCTCGTCTGCAGCTTCGTTTGGAGACAGGAGCCAGCTACAAAAACAAGACCTGGCTTAAGGTCAAGAGCTACTGCAAAACATAGGAACAGTTCTGCAGGATTTCCTCTTGAAAGACGCTGTTATCCACAGCAAGGACCAGAAAATTTCAGCTGGTGCTCATTCATGGGAAATGAAAAACTCACACAAAGCACGAGGGTCTGTGAGACACAGGGCGGGGGGGGTGGGGGGGGGGAATGACAGGACAACACTCCCCCCCACCAGCCACATGTTTTTGACTCCTTCAGAGACCCCTCAAATCTAGAGCTGTTTCTGCAAATGTGAGAAAACCATCTCCTAGCCTTTAATAGGTGCCAAACCCATTATTTTGGCTAGAGAGTCAAATAAGATTTGGGCCAGTGGAAGACGAGATGATTTACTGAAGTCCCTTTCACAGTGCTTGCCATAATTTTATAAACCAATTACAACATGCAGAGAGTTTTAAAATCATCCAAAGGCAACGTTGGCCGCCTCATGCGTTATAGACCTGTGCAGATCACAGGGAAGTTACCAGCATTGGGATACTAATACATCCTAATTCCTTTAGTTACTCCCAGTTCACAGTAACAAACATGGAAAATTTACACCGTGTTTATGGCTGAGTTAGAACTAAGACTCAACTTATGGCTCAACCATAAAAAAGCAGCAGAGAAATCTCGTTAGATAAAATTGGCCAGTACTGGCGGGGTTCCTGTGGGCTGAGTATTTCCAGAGGAATGTTCTCTCCTCAAATGGTGCTGGAGGAAGGTGTGGAGCTTCCCGCGTGCGTGCAGGTGGGTGTTCACCATTTTCTATGCCCACAGCTTCCAGGGAGAGAACGCAACCTCCGCGCTCAGCTACAACTGCCGACACGGATAGGAAAGGTCTATTCACCACATTTAAAGTCCTTCATTCTCTTACTACACCCAGGTATTTGCAGTCAAATCTTGAAGCACTAAAGAGGCAGCAAAGACCTAAGCTTTGCCTCATCTGTCATGACCAAGCGTGAGAACGTGATGCTCAGAGTCCCGGCGAGGAGGTGCAGGCGTGCTGCGTCCATGGTCCTCACCACGGCATCACTCCTGGCCGCCGTGGATCTCCTGCGGGATCTCACGGAGGAACTGCAGTGCCGTGCAAACAGGGTCAGGTGAACGGCAAAGCTCGGGCCAAAAGTGACAACGGAAACAGCTGGGCCCTGCGAAAGGGAGGTGGCTGCAGCGCTGGTGTTGCTGTTGGCCGCCCGCCCTGCCCCGGGGCAGCCGCAGTGCCGCGCAGGGAGCGCAGAGGCTGCAGCGGATCTGCGGAACGGAGCGGGATGCAGCTGCCCCATGTTTAGGATGTAAACCCAGCCTGTCAGGGTGAAGGAAAAGCAGCTTGTGCCCTGAGGCTGTTCTTCCCTTTCTGTTCTAAATAAAAAACATAACTTACCTCAAAACCCAAAAGATTAAGGGCATGGGGCTGACACCTTCTCTAAAAGGATTATTTTTTTTTTTAAATCTTTTTCAGATTATTATCTTAGAGACGGTTATCCCATAGGCATCACACAAGGCTAAAACTCCCCTCCTCATCAGGAGCAACAAACATCACTTACACAATTAACGTGGCTCTGGCACTGGTGCGCAAGCTGCCAGCCAGAGAAACATGCAAAGCAGCCACTTGAAAAACAAAATTCCCCACTTTCTCGTGCATGTGGAATGAGCATGATTTATCTGGGAAGGAATTTGCCCTTAGTGTCGATCTCCTTAAAAGAGACGGTAACTAAAATAGCCACAGGCCGCTCAAAATTTAACCAGTTGTCGTGTGCAGTGACTCTCCCCTCTTCCTAAACCCAGACCCTTATCCCAGCATCCACATCAGTACTTTGTTAGCCCCTGTCCCACAGCAGATCCTGGCCATGTTTCTGCACGGGGCAGAGATTGGTATCACTGCTGGATGATTGCTAATTCAGCGGAGGAGCCGGGAGCCTCGCTGGCACGGGCTGCTGCCCAGCTTGGCCCAGGCAGAGAGCTTCCCAAGAGTGGGAAAGAAAAGTTATTTGGGAGGCGGGGAAGAAGCCAGCTGACACAAACCGCTCACCCAGCCAAACAACCAGGATTGCAAATATCAGGAAGCAGGATTAGAATCACAGTTTGTTGGCACTGACGTTATTGGCTTAATATTGTTTGTGAAACCTAAAGTGCATTGGCTGGGGGGTGGGGGGAACCAACCATCCACCAAAAAACCTCCCAAACAAAACAGTCTGTCTTTTGTAGGCCCGTGTACAAACTCTCCCACGCAGCCAAGGACCAAGTTTTGGATCGAGGCCTCAGCTCAGCTTTCATTTACCGGCCAAAACCGATGGAGCGGATTTATGGGGAGGCAGGGCTGGGCGATGCGAGGGAGGTTGTCGTCTCCTTGGGCTGCCTGGGCTGGTTTATGTTTCCCTGTCTGATCCCAGCTGTAGCTCCCTTCACACCCCCATTCAAGGAGGAGGGAGATGAATCTTCCTCACTTTGAAGAGCTCCTTGCCCCCACCGGGTGCCCAGGGCTGGGCAGGATTTCACCCCAACGCTTCTAGCTCTCTGTCACCAAGAAGTGATATCAAATCCAAAATGCCCAAGGTGGACGGGACACACCTTGGGCAGGAGAGCTGCTGAAGGCAGCGTATTTGCAGGGAGGCTCCACGCAATTAGATGCTGTCCCCGATCAAGGTGTCATAAGGATGATTGTACCATCATCATAAGGATGGTGAGGTACCTCACGATGTAACAGAGATTTTATTGAATCTTTTTACTTGGGTTATTATTCACAAAAAGCTTAGTTTTAGTCTTTTGCTTAGATTAAACAAGTATTCATTGAAGGGTTTAATGAACCTTTAAAGACATCATGGTAAGGACTGACAAATTAACCTGCCAAAACAGCACTATTGAGCTCCTGGAAATTCACGACAGGGAAACGTGTGTGAAACCTCTGTTATTCAGAGGAATCAGCAGGTGTATTTCTCTGAAGCACACGAGATACTAATAGAAACGGTGTGCAGTCATTCACCCTGTGCTTTTCTAGAACTGAAGAAAAAATGTCAGAAAGGAAAAATACTATTTCCCCTCTACCCAGAGCCCTCCAGAGGCAAAGAGTTTTTTCAGTCTCTCTTTAACGATCCAGTGTTTTTATTCTTTTCCACTGCTTCAACCAGCATTTATCCCCACCTGCTGCGTGCTTCACTGCAGTTCAGATGCCTCATTCCAGCAAACTGCCCTTTATGAACCAATGCCTGAATATAGAGGTACTACTATAGGTAGTAGAGTATTATGGTGCTTATTTAGGTACTACTCTTGCAGTGTCAAAGTAAATAAAAGAGCTCATTATTGTTGTTGTGGCCTCTTGTAGCAAAGCAGCGCAGATTGGCTCGACTGAAAAAGCATCCACAGAAAGAAAATTAGGGCAATGCCACAGGTGAGACAGGCCAAGTCTGTGTTTGAAGAGTGGGGCAGGAGACCTGGCTGAGTCCCCCAACCTGCCAGAGTCATCCCCGAGTCTCGTACTCGCTCGCATTTTGTGCGGTTCAGACCCAGGCTGCCACCCTGAAAACCCTTCCTGCCCTGCTCGCTCACCCGGGGAAGCACTTTAACACCTCACCTGAAACATCACCAAGCACTTAATTTCTGCGCATGCCCCAAATTTTTGCCGTTCCCATGGCCCCAGCACAGCATCTTCCCGGTTTCCCTTCTGCAGACCCGGCTTCTCACAAGCTGCAGTCACGGTCACCCCACACTCACACAGCAGGCAGTGGCCTCAGGCTGAATCCCTATTTTTTGCATGAAGAAACTGAAAGTTGCATCTTGCACTTCCCAAGAGAGCGGTAGGGCTACCCACGCTATTGGCGGTTCCTTGTGAACGCCTTATTTTACCCTGCAGATGAAGCTGCACAGACAAATAACTGAAGATTCACTGATGCAGAGAAGGATGCTATAGCACGCTGCCCGGATCCTGGGCTTAGGCAGGGTGGAAAGGGAACAGTTCTGGTGTTGCTTCCAAAACTGCTCCATCTGATGGCGAATTGATGTAAAACATATCTATAACCCTAGGAGTGAGAGCCCAGGTCTGGCCGAGAAGCTGGCCCTTTGCTCTCAGCTTCAGCAGCATCACAGCAGGGTGCGAATGCTCGCACCCAGCAAGGATAACACCAAGATGCTCTTCTCATAGCAGCTTGAGTGCTTAGGAAAGGGATTGTATGAAACTGCCCATCACAGTCGTGACTGGAAGAGGCCTTTCAGACCACTGTCTCCAATCCAACATGCTCAGCGCAGCAGCCCGGGACCCGTGTGAGATGTTTAAAGCAGGGTGATCTCGGTCCCCTCCTCCCCGAGCCCAGCAGCGCTCCCGGACGGAGCCTGTCCTCCCACCAGAGATGCTGTTGGGGAGTCCGCAAACAACAGTACCATCCCCAGGCTTTGGCAAAGGGGCATCCTCTGCTTCTGGGCATGTGACAGGGAGGGAAGGATGACAGGAGAGTAAGAAAGAATGAGTGTTGCTTGGCTTCGTGCTCCCAGTGGAAAGCAGCACTGGGGAGCTCTCCCAGCTGGCCAGTGCTCACTCTCCCCGCTTGCTGCTGGTGCTGAGCGTGTGGCAGTGAACGTCAAGATTGCAAATAGAGCCTGGCTCTTGGGCTAGGTGCATCCTAGCATAAGACAACAGAGGCAGTTGGAAGAGGTAAAAAAAGGGATTATTATTCTGCTATTTCCCATAACGTGACTCTAGATTGTGTTAACGAGAGATGAGGGCACCTTCTGTTAAGTAGAGCAGTTTGAAGCAATAATGCTATTTCCCTTGTTTCATTAGACCTTCCTGTTTGACACTGAAGAGGACAATCCTTCCTGATGTCCTCTATCTCCGTTCCTCAGTATCCGTATCCCTTTTCCCCCACTTTCATTATTTTCATTCCCCTTGCAGGTATCTGCAGACCAGTGCAGCCAGCAGCTGATGGGTGCAAGCTCCCCAGCCCCTCTGCCCCCCATTTCCCTCGGTGCTATGGGTTTCTGGAAACAATGTTGGATTGCTCCTGCTTACTAAATCAGTCCTGGTTTTTACAGCACCATTTAAACGACTTCCTCAGGAAATTTCACAGGCACACTGGCAGGCATTGATTTCAAGCAGAAAATATCCCAGCAGGAAACTTAAAAGGGAAAGATGTGCTGTAATTATATCTCTTCTAGGCTTGCAAGCTAGAGGAAGACGAGATATAAACTAAACACATGCACTGAAGCTATAATGTCCAGTAATGCTGTAATTAATGCAATCAAAGCTTCCAGAGTGCTTTTCTTGCAGAGTTTTGCAGCCTAAGCGCACAGCTTTCCACTTGGTCGCACACACGATCGCCGCAGCGTTGTCGCTAAATAGCGCGGACCGTCTCGTCTCTCCGCAATCAAGCACAAGCAATTAAATATCTGTGATAGCTTCTGATTCACAAAGAGGGCCTGAGATGCAAGTCCAGGTTTTCAGTCGATTTATAGAAATAGTAAGTGCTTTAATAGGAGAAAGAACTGCACAATGAATATAGATAGACGCTCTGAGAAGGTCTGAAATGATTTCACACTGTCACAACAATAGCTGTTAATTTTAAGCAACTTCTCTGAAACAACCTTTTCTCAGCCAGTTTAGGATCTGCACATACATTCTGCCCTTTACCTAGATAAAAATTAAGCTGTGGTGTCTTCTTGTTCAAAGCATACATGATTTACAAAGCATGGATGGGTTTTAGGGTGATAATTACTCTCAAGTGAAATTCTGAGATGGAGAGATGAAGGTTGGAGCAGGGGGTACTAGATTCACAACTTTTTTTTTTGTTTCAGTGAAATTAATTTCAGGATGTGGGTGCCAGAGAGACCAAGTATCTTGCCATAAGCCCCTTACGTAAGCCTGCAATTGACCCCAAGTTTTCCATAGCACAGGCAGAATCCTACCTGTTGGATTCATAGAATCATAGAATGGCTAGAGTTGGAAGGGACCTTCAAAGGTCATCTAGTCCAACCCCCCTGCAAGAAGCAGGGACATCCCTGACTAGATCAGGTTGCTCAGAGCCTCATCCAGCCTGGCCTTGAACGTTTCCAGGGATGGGATTGTGCCTTTTCTCTAGAGTGCTCCTCAAGAGCTTGCTCTCTGCCCCTCCTTTGAAAGGAGAACCCTCCTAATAAAAAGGGACATCCCGCTCCTCTAGTGTCCCAAAGCCACCCTTTCATGTTGGGCAGCAACGTGGCAAGTCTAGAGTCCAACAGTATCACGTAAAGATTTAGTAAGGAATTAACCCTTTTAGCTAAGATTTTGCTAGGTTTTGATCATGCTACTAAAAAAGACACTACCCAACTCTTGTATTTGAAAATTTGTCAGAGAAACTTGATTTATTTTTCTGAACCTGATTTTGCAGGAACATTATGGAAGAAGTAGTTTTTCGTCTCCCACTCCTATAGTGTAAAGGCTATTTTGACTTTGCCACATACACTCAGGTAAAAATGCCACATTTATTTGTAACAGGGGCAAAGATGCCTATCATTTCACATCTCTCCGCAGAGCAGATTTACCTGTGGTGGTTTGCGGGGGGAAAAAAAAAATACAATAAAATCCTTGTTATTGGCACAAGGAGGAAATTCAGGCATAACTTTATAACTGTTTCATAGAGCTGATCTGCGGGTGGGGCGTTCCTGGAGATGCTCCTTTCTCGCCTTTCCACTGCCTTGTAACTTGTTCCACTTTCCTCACCTCAGAGCTAAAGAAGAAACCGAAGCTTTTATTTCAAGGCTCAGTTTTGCGTTATTACCAGCACGGCTATTTATAATCCCTGGAACAATAGCTGACCTTGGCCCAGTGCGAGCCCTTGGATACCCTGTGCCTGCATTGTCCTGCAGCATTCCCACCCCACTGCCTGCGGCTGCCTTCCCTCCCCAAGGCTGCCAAGCCCTTGGATGCAGGGTGGGGACATCACAGAAATCATAAACAAAGCCAAGCGAGCCACGGCACTCGAGGCTCGACCGACAACACATCCAAAGCCGGGGAGAGGTGATTTCTCCCTCCTCCAGCCAGCGCAGAGAAAAACTTCCCCGCTGACCTCTGGCATGAGATAGAAGCAATTGCTGATAGCACAGCAAACTTCGAAGTCGATTCTTCTCCCTAGCGGTTTTCTTCCTGGAAAATAAGCCAGGTGTCCCGTTTTTCCTCCAGGGTTTATATTTGCAATAAGAAAACCGCAGTTAGAGAGGAGCGGGGCACTCGTGGCTGACCCTGCAGCCTGGGCCCTCGGGCAGCCACGCTGTGCCGCGAGGGAGGGAGATGCTGCCGGGCCCCGCTGCCGGGATGCCCTCGCTGGGTGCTTATCTGCCAGCCCTACCCCGGCTGGGCTCCTCGGCTGCACGCTGGGTAGATCCCTCGGCACGTTTGCCAGATCGGGGCGGCGTGGTGCGATAAAGCCAAGGCCACCGGCCAGCGCGCGGCCAAAGGGCCCGGCCAGGGAGGGCAAGCGAGGAGGGGCAGCGAGCGGAGTGTCAGAAATCAGCGCCAAAGCAGGGGCTTCCCCTGCTCGCTCTGGGGCCAGATGGACAAGCTTGTTGGTTTCTAACGCAGCCCGTGGCGAGCGGGTCCAGGGGTGGACCCCTCGAGCAGAGGCCCAAGTGCTGCTTTGGGCTTGGTTTTGAGCGGAGATCCCCAGCAGAGGGAACTCTTGCTCAGAGCTGAGGAAGATGGCTGAGGCTCCAGCCCTGCTGCCCAGGCCCAGCTCCCGCCTGGGTGAACCACGGGCCGTGCACAGTCAGCTCTGGGGCTGCGTAGCCCATCTTGTTTCTCCCTGGGTCAAGACTTGGGTTCAGCTCTTTCGGAGGAGCAGCCTGAATTTGCTGGGGAGGGGGTGAGAAGCTAATGCAGGCAGCAGCCCATCTCCCACCGGCATGGGGAGAGGAAGCTGGGCAGCCCCATGCTTGGCTGCGTCCCCTTCAGCAGGTGGCCGTCACAGCTACTGTGCCATTACACCGTTCACTGAAGTGAAAATTTCACATGTGGCAAGGAGAGCAGCCCTCACTCTGAGCCCAGGCTCAGATGAATATCTCCTGATGCAACTACTGATCTCCCAGGAGAGCAAAGCCCTGCTCTCATTTTCAAGGAAACAACACATTCTCCTTGTTCCAGCAGCAATTGCCACCGGTCCACACGAGGAAGGAGGTGCAGGAATGACGAGGTGCTTTTGGCCTCACTTTTTGGCAAAGCTGCCAAGAAGCCACCACGTAACCACTGCTGGAGCACCGGGACTTCAGCACGTCAAGATTTTCTGCCTTTCTCCATCCATCCCAAAGCAAAGGTCAAACAAGAGAAAGCACATGTGCACGGTCCTTATGCCACAGCATCAGATGGCCCGAAGTCCAATAACCATTCACTGGGAATCACCTTCCTTTCCCACCTGATTTAGACCAGGAGGAACCTGCCAAGGAAGCAGTTCTGTGCCCCGGGAGACTTATTTCTCTCTAGCATGACTCTGAGCATAAGCAAGCTCTGACAACAATTGGATTAGAGGTTAGACTGCCTCCCAAAATCCCCAGGGGAGCAGCAAAAACAGCATGGAGAGGATACAGAGCTGCCCGAGAGGCAGTTTGTGCCAGCACACACCTGCAGCAAACCCCAACCAGCCTCACAAACGACACCCGGCAAGGTCACGTCACGCGGGGAGGACGAGTGGCCCGGCAGTGCCTGCAGCAGCCACCACCTCCTGTTAATATCGCATTGCTTTTTCATACAGCAGCCTCAGAGCAGAGATGCTGGGATGGAGTTTAATTGCTGACGCTATTTGCAGGAAAGGTTCAGGGACAAGTAAATACACACAAACATTAATGAGCAGCAGCCTACGATTAACCCCAGTTTCCAGATGGCTTCCTTGGAAATGCACTGGAATTACTACTCTATCGCAGCACAGTGCTATCAGGCAGGACCACAATTGAATAACACCTTAAACCCCTTTCTTTGGACATTATTAAAGCACAGAAGTTTCCTTCCAGCCCTGCTTCCCCAGCTCCACCCCAGTGTCTCCATGCAGGCTGGAGCTCTGACCCACATCACCAGTTTTTACAGAATTCAGTTCAAAAAAAATCTTCCCCTTCTCCCTCATGTCATTGCAAAAGTGACGTCGAGCAGTCAGTGGAGCATCGCAGGGCCACGCTGCGGGTGCTGTGCCCAGAGGCAGCAGTGCCACCGACACTTGCCCACGGTCTGGCAGAGGCCCCTCTGCTGCAGCTCAGGGACAGTGACCTCCAGGCCAGGGCAACAGCGGTACAGCCACCTGGCACTGCACCGATTCAGAGAAACTACCCTTATAAAGTATAGTTTGGTATAATAATAATGTAATTTGGTATAACATGGTGTAACTACCCTTATAAAAGAGACTTTACGCTTTTATGCCCATTTGCTGTGCTCTATGCAGCATCAGATGTTTTATTGTCATCCCAAGGAGCATCCTTTTTCCTGCTCCCACTGAGACCGGCTGCAGGCAGTGAGCCAAGGGCTGCTCCTTCTTCTTTCTAAAACCTCTTTTTTTTTTTTTTCCTCTGTGAGGGAACTTAGGTTAAAAAAAAATAATAATTAAAAAAAAATTAAAATCAAGAAATCTGAGGATATTCTCAGGTCATCCTCCAAGAGGAGGTGGATGGTGGAGGCAGGGGAACCAGGGGACTTTTCCACATCTGGGAAAGCCTTGGAGATTGGTGCTGTCAGCACAGGACAGGAATGCTCCAGCCTCCCCTAAAGCACTTCAGGTGGAAGACTTGGGGGTGGTTAGACAAGAGGTCACTGGGTAGAAAGTGCTTAAGCCCTGGGCACAATATTAATTTATAGTTTGATAATAAGAATGTGGGCATAAGGATTTTAAAACCATTTGGGGGTTTTATGGTTTCTGCTTTCAGAGCAAAGAAACTAAAACCTTGGGAATTAAACCACATGAAGAGCAAGAACTTTCCCTGTTGTGTAGATGCTGGAAGCAGATGGACTCAGCTCTTTACTTGGGTTGGTTTTGGGGTTTTTTTGAGGCCATAGTTATAGCCATTAGAAAGCCTCTTGTATTTTGGACACTGAGATCCTGCTGATTTAAGGAATTTTGAGGATGCCCAATGCAGTTTTGAGGCCTGGAAGGGGTTTGGCTCTGTCAAAGTTTAGTTCTGTTGTGAAAGCAGCTTCATCCCTTCTACCCACGGGATTGCAGCTGTGCCCCACCACATCTCCAGCAGCACCGCACGGCAAGGAGACTCCTACACGGCTCCAAATCACCTCTGCACTTCCCACCTCTTCTTTCCGTTCGTGTTTTAACTTTTCATTCTTCTCCCCAACACCTGACTACACGACATATTAAACATGGTCCGAATGCACCATGAATCAGCTATTCATTTATTTTAAATGACATAAATAATTTTACTGTGGAGCAATTTTCAAGAATGATCAAAGCAGTAGTCCCAAACAGTACCTCAAAAAAGTGGTAGTCACCTACATGCGTGACTCCACCTGGTTACTAATGAACTTTGTGCTGATAACTGAAGTGTTTAATAATTGTATGGTAAAATTCCAACCTCAACATTGCCCCGCAGCCTTTGCAAACAGCTTGTGCTTCCTTGCATAAGTGGTAAGGCCCAAAGCAAGCAGCCTTTCCACAAGTGAGAAACAATGGCTGCGAGCTAAGAATCACAAGCGCTCTGAAGTATGTGCAGATTAGTTCTCGTATTGATATTAAGGGGGTTTCCTTTCTTGATATGATCATTTCCTTTAACTGCTGAACTTGGAAGGGAGCCGTCCCCCGTGCCATTGTGCAGGGGTGTGCCGCGCTGGCCGTGGGGTGGGTGTTTTTGGGAGGGCTGCATGTGCCGCTCCTGGCTCTCCTGCTCCAAATCGCTCCCTGTTCCACATTACAAAACCCAGGGACACAACAGCTCATTCTGCAGCCACACTCTGCTGCCTGGTGGAAGGGAAAAGCCCCCAGGATCTCCCTTGGTTTTGCTGCTCGTGCAGGGAGGTCACTGGGGAGGACCGCTGCTCCGCAAAAGTGTGACAGCCCCGTGCCAACTCCCTGCCCTTCCATTGGGAAGCTCAACTCTTGTGCTATGTAGTTTTAAGTTTTCTCCTTTCAGGAAAAGGGCAGCTTCTCCCCTGGCCTTGCCCCGTGTTCTTGAAACACCTCGCCCTTTCCTGAACTGCCACCTGGTGCCTCTTCCTCAACCCTTCCTCCCGGGCACTGTTCAGCTCCCTCTCCAGCCCCACAGCTTTTGCTCAGCGGCACATACATGCAGATGCCGTTTTGACGGGTGATTAAGCAACATCTCCTTGCAGCAATCTCCAGGCAGCCCCGCACCAACATCTGCTTTGAACCCTGTTTTCCCAGCGCCCCAGACATGATTTCAGCACAAAGTAGCGTTTCATCATTAGCAGAAGCAACGATGCTCTAAGAATTACGTGCCTGCCTCATCGCCTTGCTGTTGATTAACGCTCTGCAGTCTTGGAAGAAACGATTCAACAAAAAAAACAATGAGCTACAAAGGGAAAAATATTTCCTATAGCCAAGCTGAACTCCTACTGAAACCTCTAAGTGTTTCCACCAGCTCCAGGGGGAACTGGACCAGGAGACAACTTATAAATGGATGAGATTTCTGTGTGAGTCATCTATATATACAGCCAAATTTAGCTCCTTGCTCCAGTGGGACTTTTGTCTTGTCAGTGCTGTTTATGTGATGAGCTCTGTCCTTCTGTCACCTCAATACTTCAACGGCAGACACCTGGCATCATGCACAGGGTGGTTACCACAGGCTACAGAGCAGGAAGCATCACCTCCCAACTTTCTTCTTGAACTTGAATTCATTTGTTCCTTTATGTCAGCATTTGCTTATGGGCATCACCTTCCACAATAAAAAAAAAAATCTGTTCCTTCCATTTTGAAATAGCACATGACCATGATGCAGGGCTTCAGAAGACCACATCAGTTTGTAAAGGCTTTGAAAGAAATACCTGCCCAAACTCACTTCCCAGGGAGTGCAGCTGGGAGGAATGCTGCTCCCCTGGGTTCTCCCCTGGGTTCTCCCCTGGGTTCTCTGTGCTGTAGCTGTCAGCTAGCTCTTGCCATCCTCCCTCGCTGATAACTTCATCTAACCAGCAACAAAAGAGCATGGATTCTGGAAAAAGATGTGTGGAAATTGTACAGGAAAAGGGCTTTCAAAGCCATAACATGGCACTCAGCCGTTACCTGACATCTGAATAAACAGTGACAGGGAAGGAGCTACACCACCATCTTTGTAAATCCAGACATCAGAAAGTCATTAACCGGTAAATTCTGTAGCTGACATCATTAAAACACTTAAAAGAAATAAGCAGCCTTATCTGTTAAAAGGGGTTAAGCAAACAGAGGCCAAGACAGCTCTTCAAGAACACCCAGAAAAACAAGCAGACATGGGAAGAAAGTCTTCCACATCCAAATCCACCCTTGTCTGCTTCACCAAACTACCACTCAAGTCAATTTAAGGGGATTTAGGAGCACCTGATGTATTGTAAGAGGGGATTGCTGAAGACATTGGCAGAGAGAAGAAACGCAGTAATGAGAGGGAAGCCCTTAACAAGCAACGAAGCCTCCCTCATACCACATGTTTGAGACAGAGGAACAAACAGAAGCTGTAATTACTAGAAGGAAACATTTCCAGAGCCAACAATTATCTAATTAAAATAAAAGCGGATATATACAGGACAGGCCTGAGGACAAGCAGCAAGTCCATGTCCCCAGACTGCCCCTCTATAAACAACACTTTCTGCCAGAAACAGGGCTTTCTGGTGTCTCAGCCAGTTCCCACTTTGAGGGATTCTTCTGGGCAGACAATTTGTGTTTGCTATTGTCATTCAGTGCCCTGACAATAACAGCATCTCATTTGCCTACCTGTGGACTGCCCACCTCCACCTCAAGGGCGTCATGTCAAAGCCAAGGCTTTTTCCAGCCACATCCCTTCTCTCTCCAGGGCTCCTAAAGGACCCAGGACCTCAAAGGCTCACAGATCCAATGCAAACCAGTGATATCTCTAGGAACAGGAATAGAACAGGATCACATTCAGAAGATGAAAGAAAAAAAATAATCTTAGTCTGCTTAGTGGATGTTTTCCCTTTAGGAGACAGAAGAGATGGATTTGGTTGGCTGCCTCCCATGCTTGAAACACATACACTGTCTATTTGGACCCGTCCAAAATTAATTGACTTCATTACACACCCACATTACGTGGCACGATTGGCCAAGTGTAATCCTAGAAGGTGTTTAAATCTCACATTTTTCATAGGCTACAGCCAGAGGCTTAGCGTCAATGTTAGAGATGGTCATAAAGTCATTGCTTCATGGAAACTGGGTGTATCATGGCTCCATCAGCTTCCAGGATCATCTTCCCTACCCATCCCAGTGTCTCATTTCTTGGTATTAGAAATTAAGTTGTCCTCACTCTGGAAGATGAGAGAGCAGATTTTATGGTCTCTGCAGTTAGGAGGAAAACATATTAAAATATAAAAATTAATGTAATATAACCTTTGAAAGTGTGGTTGAGCAACAGCTGCTCTTTTTCCCTTAAGTGTAACTTTTAACTTTTCAAAATTCAATTTAATTAAATTCATTTATAGCAACAAAACTAGGATCTAGATAACTAGGGAAATTTCCTTTCATTTACAGTTTATTTTTTAACCACTTTTTTAATTGCTTGGCTCAAAAGCAAGCAGAGCTTTTCTTATCAGTCTTCCATGCTTACTGGTTAATTTTCTTCTATAAACTAAACTCCAGACGTTGTCCCTGTAAAAGCATGCCAGAATTTACAGTGGCACCAAGCTAAAGCAGTAATTCCTGCAGAAACTAAGCAGATTTCATTACTGTCAGCATGTTTTTCACATCAGAGGAAAAGTTTGGGCAATTCAAATGTCACATAAAAGTGAGATCGCTTTACTAGGAGAGAGGGCTGGAGGATCTCAGTCCCTTTAGTGTTTTAGCAGCTATAACTCCTCCTGCAAGGCAGAGGATGGAGCTGCAGAAATCTAGAGGCAAAATACTGAAACAAAAGCTTTCTCTTAATTTCAGCAGAATTTGGACCAGCATAGGTCTGCAGAAATACGCTTGTTTTGATCTCCTTCAGCTCTGTTTTGGCGTCACTTTTAGCTGAGGCAAACTATTGCCGTGTAAGACAGATCTGCAAGGAGGTTTGCCAATCTGAGGAAGAAGCTAATGGACCTCCAAAAGAGAAATGCATCCTGTAGGCCAACATCTGAATTTCTTCTTAATTCTCTAGTGGCCTCCTGCAGCCCCAAGGATTCATCCAAGAGCTCTGGGGCATTGGACATTTATCTTTATGTCGAATCATGTCCTATCCTATCAGCACCTCATTAATTTTATTTTTTAAGTTAATTTTTAAGCAAGTCTCCCTTCTTTCTCTCTCCCCCTCACTTTCACCTCCTATAAACTCTTGTGTGAGTATTTGGGGACAACAAAACTGGGTCCTGCTGACCAACAGTTTCTCAATCTACGTGGAAGATTATATAGCACAGCAATAGCAGATAAGAGTCCTCCTTTCTTTAGCCTTGAAATATTATGATTTTGAGGAACTACAGGGAAAAAAACACAACAAACCAAAGCCAAACCAAAAAAACCATAAGAAAATATGGGAGAAACCCAGCACACACCGGGGAATACAGAAATAAATATTTCACTCTCACACAATAGACAGAGTTTCAGCCTGCAATCGCTAATGTGGACAGGGAAGGTCAAGACGACTCCTTAAAGCTAAGAGCCCATGGATAAAAGATGGAAGGGTTTCTTGCCCCAAATAAGACCGAGAGGAAAGGCATGCAGCCCCTTAAAAAATACTTGAGAGGCTTCACACCTTTGGGCTGCTTTTCTGCAAGAACAGCCAGAGAGAGATGCCCAGAGACCTACATCTGTCCACACTGGAGCTGAATTTGTTCCCCAGAGCTTATGTGTATGGTGCTGCTGAACTGGTGGCAGAAGGATGATTTAGGAGAGTTGTTTTCCGTTTACCAGCCCACACCCACATTCTTCCACTTTTCAATGGAGTAACAGGAAGCCTACCAAGTCCCGACGCTGTTATATAAATGAAAAATCATCTTAATTACATGGTAACAGACACATATTTATGTTGATGTTTAACAGATGATGAAGAAATAATTGAAACTTGAGATTAATAGTTAATTTTTGAAGGAATTTGTGACTATATCATCAGTACTGACTCTGGAGGAGGTTCAGTCCCAGAAAGACTGGGCTCCCGGGTGCCTTAACATCACTACCAGTGATTGCTAGAAATGTTAAGTTAGGAGCCAACTGGTGAGTGCATGGCCCATGCCTGGCTCTTGGTCTGTGTTAGTATTCCAGATTGCACAACTGATGGTGGAATAACAAAGCCACATGGAGAGCCACAGCCATTGAAAACCATGGGACCCAGCCAAAAGCCTGGGCTTTTTGGTTCCAATAGAAACAGAATATTTTCTGAGTAAAATCAGAGACAAATGCTTTCTTCAAGACCTCAGGGTCAAGCTTAGCATTTAACATTTTGACTATCATGAAGGAGAAAAATGGCACATGGTAGAGTAGTAGTCAAGAATCCTAATGATGGTAACACACTGCTTTTGGTTTTGACCATGAATTACTGTTCTTGTCACAACATAAAAACAGTCTTTTTTTTTTAAATTCAAAATTAACTGGAAAAACATCAAGTTAATATGCAAACCATCAGCCACATCAACACCACATTCAAAAGCTTTTGTCTGACATCACTCCAATGATCTCACTGTTTCACCATCTATTTCTGTTAGGCATCCAGATGACTCCACTAGACTCCAATCCCTGCAGCTTCCAGCAGCCAGCAAGAAATAGAGGGGCGTTTGCAAGAAGGGGAGAGTCTGGAACTCTTTCTAGGCACTTGGGGAGAGCTGCTTCAATATGGAGATCCATGGGGAGCAGAGGGAACAGGAGTAGAGAGGAAGATGATGCTGACAAACCCCTGCTCACAAGGCATAGCGCTCTGTTCAGGACCTTCCCAGAAGTGCACAGGAAGGGGAACCTCTAGCCACTGCCTGACCTTAGAGCCAGCCCTGTGGCCACCACCTCTTCAAAGCCAGGTGAGACGCTCTAGATGTCACATCACAGCCCAAACCTGGCCCAGGCTGGTCTCTTTCCTTCTGAAAGGTGATTCTGTTCACATCACTGACACCTCTGCAGAGAGGACAAGGTGACCTGGGACTGATAGGTCTTGGGTCGAGGATCAGTGAAAATCAATCCTGATTCTGCAGGGCAGAGGGAAGGCATTTTTCCTACTTAGTATGAAGTGTTGATTATTGAGGAAACTGATCAAGATACAGTAGCACATTAAAAAAAAAAACACCAAACTTTGCAGATGGTGAGTAGGCTGCAAATGAAAACCCAGAATGCATAATATTATAGACAAAACGAAAGCTTGAAACAGCAATAAATTTAAGGAAATGACTTCTGAAATCCCTAGACTGTCTGCATAGTCTGACCATATTAAAGTGACTGTGCTCTTTCCACAGCTAAAATACTCAACATGCCTGAAGAAACCTTATGTAAGCCGGCAAATATGCTTGCTTACATTTTATCTAGCAAAGCTGCCATTTGCTGTAGCACTGTGCTGTGAGCCTTGGCACAGCAAATAATTTTTGTTTTAAAAATGGAACTGAAAAGAGGAACAGGTAGCAGGAGAGATCCTCCCAGGAAAACCACAAAAAGAAAAACAAAAAAAAAAAAACTGTGCAAAATACCCTGACAAGCAATGCTCCATGACACCTACCTTCCCTACCCTGCTCTTAGAAAAGAAACCTTGTGGTCTGCAAAGAACAGCCAGTTAAAAATCTACTGGTACTTGCTCTTGGATCTCTCTGGAGAGAGCCAGAAATTGTCACAATCGGTCAGGTTATGCACTCTCTGCCTTCCTATTCCTCAGCTTTACAACCACCCAGGAGAACTCTTCTACAGTACCAAGAAACAGGCATTTCCAAAGAACAATTCTGGTTTCTTTATCTGGGATTAAGATTTGCAGGTTTGGGTGAAGCACTTCCATGATCTCTCTTTCAAAGTGCTTCGAATGGATATTCTTTTTCTCTTTTAGCTGCTTACAATTCGCAGGAGGTGGCTGCTTTGGAGAAATCAGCAGTATGTCAGAAGCCTATCCAAAAGACTACAGTTTGGATATGAATGCAAAAAGGGAATAGCTTTTTATTACTGAAAGCTATTTTCCATTAATATTTTGATCTCAAGTGAGTAATTTCAGCATGTGGAAGCTACTGCTGGGAAGGGATGTTCGTATATTAGTTAATGAGCAAAGGTCGTCTCGCCCATGCAGCCTCTCTGGAACAGGCTGGCTGCTGGAGATGGGACAAGGGCCTCAGCCCAGCCTCTGCTAATGAGTCATTTTGATCTGGGAACATTTCTTCAGTACAGCTGCCTTCAGATCCGAGCGTTGACGTGCATGGTTGAAGTCTTCAGAGACGCAGGAGAGTCAGACACTGCTTCCAATACCCGCTTCAAGAACAAGGAGTTCAAGTGCTCCAGGCATCAGGCTCCACGTACAGAGCTTCTTACTCAAGTGGCACAAGTGCTGAAAATCACCAAGCCTTCTCTACAAGTTTCTCCTCAAAAATACCTGCATCCATAAGTGTTTCCCACACAGAAATTGGAGGAAAAAAAGTGAATGTGAATATTCATTGTCTTAGATACTTGACTCTGCGAAGCTGGGGACTTCATAGTCAGAGCAGAGATGTTCTAACACTGGTAACTCAACTACAATCCAAACTCCTCCCTGACAGCACCTGGCTGTGTTGGACAAGCCATGCTCAGATCCCCAACTGCATCAGAGCTGCCCTTCAGCTGGAGATGTTCAACACCATCCTCTGAGGAAGGTGACCACCTACAAACTGGGAAGCCACCTTCAGTCCGAAATCTCTGCTTGCTGGCTCTGCTCATAACCCAAGTGATTGAATGGTTCTGGATGTCTCCAGAAACCTTCTGGGTTTCTACTGATACCAGGCTCCCTGGAGAAGGGTTCTGCTCAGAGACTGATGGAAGAGCACACGGAGGCGGTACGCTGGATGTTTTCCAGAACTGATATGCAGCATGAAGGATATTGGTGTGATCACAAGTGAGAAAGGGAGGGAAGAGAGAAGGGAAAATATGAAAAATATGAAAGGAGGGACAACAAGTTGTGCCAAGAGAAAAAAATAAAGTAGGTATTTCTGAGGTGAACACAAGAGGAAAGGAATAGATCTTACCAAAAATGTGGAATGAGCAAGGAGATAATGTTGGTAGATGCTTCTCTGAAGGCAAAGCTGCTCTGATAGCCCAGCAGGGAGGTTGCTCTTCTGAAGACTGCCAAACTAGCTTAATGCAATGTTTAACACTTTTACAGCCTAGTTGGGCAAGATCAAGGATGAGACAAAGCAAATGGAGGCAAGGCAGAAAGGCTGATATTTGTAAGTCACAGGTAAGGAAACCAAAGCCAAGCAATGCAGACTCAGTGGCAACAGGAGGAGGAAAGCCCCAAAGCTGCTCCAGTGGTTCCCAAGCTTTGAATATTTGGGCTGAGAGCTACTGGTGCCCACATTCTCTGTTCTGGGAGCAGCAGAATGAGTTGAGGGAAGCCACAGGATCCCAGAGCAGCCACTTTGGGACAACAAGCCTATCTATAGGATCTCTGGGAAGAGAGGAATCCCACAGACACCTTTACTAGAGCCAGTTCGTTGCACCAGCACAGAAGGGAAGCTGAGGATCTCCTCCCAGGCAGCAAGAGACCCCCGGAAACCATGGGTTTCCAGGATGAGCCATTTTGAGAAAGTTTTGCAGCTATAGCCTAGTTTACAGCTGCCCCATGGCAGACCAAGGCCTGCTTTACCAAGTGTGACTTCATCAAATAGTTTTTTACCTTTGTTCCCATGATTTAATGAATGTAGGAGTAGGAGGAAAAAACCCAAGTACCTCCTACTTCCATCCAAACCTCCCATTTGCTTCTGATGTTCCTCCTTTCCCTTCTCCCCATGGCCTCCCAGGGCCAATAACATTTCCATGCCATAAGCTGGAAACTATTAATGTAGAGACAACAGAAAAACATCCTTTACAGATTAGTTCACATAAGTAATTGCATTAGCATTCTCAGCAAAACTCTGTTGAAGCCAAAAGCTCCTGGCCTCAGTGTTGGCAGGTGGTTCCCATTATAGTCACCCTCCTACACGTAAAAGGAGACACTTGTCACAAGTGACAATGATTCTGTTTCTACAGTACTTGTGTGACACTGTTATGATATATTTGACTGCTGGAGATGCGGCTATCTACCCTCCAGAAAGATTATTAGAACCAGAAGAACGTGGATGGGGTTTATAATAAATACAATTATACTGCTACCTTACAGTGGGGGTACGTTTTCCACCTAAGACTCATAAAATGCAAGGCATCCGTATGTGCAAAACATACAGCAATGGAGGAAAATTCCTCGTTAAAATCTGACAGATGAAACGCAGAACAAATTCCAGAGTCTTTGCCAGCATTAAGCCAGCAGCAATTACAGCTGCCAGCGACCCAAACTTTACAGACGTCTGCACCCCGTCGGCACATAGCTGCAAAGGTGATCGTTCATAAACAGACCTTGTGCTGTGGTTTGAAAGTCCACATTAACGTGGACATGCACTTACTACCTGGATGGGGCTGCCGCTGTAGCTGTAACAGTGGTACGACGCAGAGAGACTGTTCAGTAGGGCCTGTTGTGACAGGACTAGGGGTAATGGTTTCAAAATAGAGGGAGAGAGGTTTAGATTAGACATTAGGAAAAACATTTTTTACAACAAGGCTGGTAGAACACTGGCCCAGGTTTCCCAGAGAGGTAGTGGATGCCCCATCCCTGGAAACATTCCAGGCCAGGTTGGACAACTGAGCAACCTGATCTGGTTGGAGATGTCCCTGCTCCTTGCAGGGGGGTTGGAATGGATCACCCTTGAGGGTCCCTTCCAACCCAGACCATTCTATGTATTAGGTATATAGTTCACTTAAATGGAGAAGCAGATTTTCATGGCTGACAACGTCAGCCAAAGCACTCGCAGCTGAGCTTCAGTATCATCCCAAGCAGAATGCCAAGGTCTTCAAAGTCAAGATGGGACAGGGAAGGACCAAACCAGAAGCTGTCTCACACCCACCCTGCACAGGCAGGGCCAGGGCCATGGCTAAAAGGGCTGTGAGCAGGTGCTGCTCGCTGTCTCACATTTGCGTATCCTTGTTGGAGTTCTGGCCCTGGTTAAAAATAACAGGGGAAACAGAAGGTAAAGACATCTTTCCACAAAGGAGTGGGCTGGAAGTAGATAACTCAAGTGTGCAGAAGGGTACATCTATGAATAGATCCCTGGTGGGTGGAGCTCTTTTGGAACAGCAGCTCTAATACACATCTTTGCTTTTGGACCAACATGTGGCACACACGAGTCACCAAAAAGCATTACTGTCAGGGCTAAGTGAGCTCAGCAAGGTGTGCGTGCCACAATGCATACAATCAACAAGCCCAGACTTACTAGGACACAGGTGCTCAGGCTGCTGACTTGGGCTGATGGGCACTATGCTCTTGTCTCTGCTTTTGTTCTCAAGTCTGCCATCCTGTACCCAAGACGCACATTGTTGCATGGATGCGAGTAGGTTCAGCCACAGCCTCCAGTTGCAGCAGAGCCTCATTCCTTCTGAAGGGTCCAGTTCTTAGAGTCTGTCTAATAGGAACCTCGATTAATCAATAGGGTAAACTATTTCGAGGGTGGGTCCTGCTGAAGGTGGGACAGCCTCGCTCAGCTAAGCACCCAGCATGGAGCAGTAAGAGATGTCAAACATTTAAACCTGATAAGTTAATTCCCTGCATTGTGAAGCCAAGAGATGTGAACCCATTAACCTCCACCTGTTGTAGATATCCAGCAAGTTCTGTGTGCTCAAGGGATGCCTCATGACCAGCCCATGCAGCATTGCATGGCTGGTCATGGGACATCCTCTCCTCTGGTCTCCAAGAGCCTCCTTGGACCTCATAAGGAGCCAGCCACCTCTGGTACTCCCAGACGTTCAGTTCACAGCACCGCCCGAGTCCATAGGAGGAGCTGGGAGACCTCCTGCATCTCTCAGAGAGGGGAACCGCTAAGCTGCACCTGAGGTATGGGTGAGCTCCTCTAGCCAAAATCCAGCCTGAAATACCAACCTCAGTTTAAGCCCATATGAACTGTGCTATGATGGTCTCCATCTCTTACAAAAAAAAGCCTACCCAGGATATGAGAAAGCTTTCTCTTTATACTAAATTTTGGGTTCAGTGAATTGGCATTGCCCAGAAAAGGATTTTACTGGAAAATTCCTAAACCAGATCTAATTTGCTCCTGAATGTAATAGAAATTCCAGACCAGATCGTCAAGTGCTGCAGCTCCAGCACCCGAGGCAAGGTGGAGTTATGCCACCTCAGTAGGGACCTGGCACACAGTGCTTTGGC
>WHYT01015398.1:61468-89918 GCA_009806455.1 Tetrax tetrax
ACTCCTTAAAAAAAAAAAAAAGCAAACAAAAAACACCTTCAATCATCTCAGCATCTCCCTGGACTTAGCAAGACTTTTGCACAGTTGGTGCACAGCATCTTGCATGTTGGTGCTGTTGACCCTCAGTGCCATCACACAGCAATGAGGAGAAGCAGGATGAACGTGGCTTCCCAAGGAGCCAGCTCACTCTGAGGAGTCAGGAAACCCAATAAACAATGAGGCAGTGGTATTGCCTCAGAACCACTAACCTGAAACAGCAGCTGCCCTTTTTACTGTAAAGGTACTTAGCAGGGGAGATTACTCAGAGGAATGGCAGGTGGAGAGGACACATGTGCCAGGGAATTGCTTTCCTCCAAACTGTCTGGTTTTTACCTCCTTACCACTTCTCACTGTGTAATGCCAGGGCAGCCCCAGAGCCTCTCCACTGTGCCCCAGTGACACCAGTCACATAGCCAGGGGCAGCTGGGACCTCATGGCGAGCACAGTTCTCATGCCCAAACCTGGGCGGTGAGGTGTGAGAGCACCATTCCCACCCTGTCTGCACACCCAATGGAGAGCATCTCCCAAATCTGCACCAAGAGCTCTCCGGGCCCAGCACAGGACGACATCTGAGCCTGCACGGCTCAACCAGTCCTACTGCAGCTCACAGCTCAGCGCTGATCCAGCTCAGTGTCCCAACTTTTGGGACCTCAACTCAGAGGACTCCGCAGCTTCAAAGGCATTTCAGAAGAGCTTGGAGCACAGTTCATTTTATTACTATTTCCCTACATTTCAGGGTAACAGCAGCAAGAATGTTAGGTAGAAGCAGCCCAAAAGAAGAAAGCCCATAAACAATTCTGCATTCAAAATCTTTTAGGGGAGAAGTGACTTCAAGTTCCTCATTTGCTGGTTTTACATAAAAAGAGGCAAAATATGCTGAGCAAATAAAAGGCATAATTGCACAGCCTCACCCCCAGCCTGTTTCCGGCGTATGCAATAGCACCATGAACTTCTTAAAGAGCAGTGTTTCCTGAACCTCAAGTGCTCACAGATGGTGTTGTCCTGGAGCACTTTCTGCTGATGGTCCTTGGTTCCCTTTGCTTTGCGTGACTGCTCCGCAGCTTTGCTTTGTTTACTCCGCTTTTTCCTGCTCTTTAGTTATGAGCTAAGGAAGGGAACCAGCCACTTTTGCTAGTTTAATCACTTGCTGGTGCCAGTGCACGTCCACGGGGGTGATTAACAGGGTGTGTCACTACCATTCACGTGAGCTAAGATTGCAAAATCAGGTCCCTTTAGCTCGAGTGTGGGGATGGATATACCGTTGTCAGGGAGGAGTCTGTAAATATTTCTATTTATCCAAGCACTTTGGGGTCTGCACAATAGGAAGGGTGAGGATCTGTTATCTAAGAGTAGGACCAGGCAGAGACAGACTTGGCAGGGCACCTTGTCCAGCCAGACCCACAACCTGAACCCTGAGATGCCCACCGTAAGCCAGCTGCAAGCTGGAAGCCACATCACCACATGGACTCCTCCAGTGTCCAAAGCCACAAACACCACTGACAGCATGGCTAGGAAAACACACATCGTGCTGGGTACAGAGATTAGGATGCCTGCAGTTTACAGCAAATGGACACGTCCACAGATTAGTGTTATTAAATCAGCCTTAATTATAAAGTCACAACTGCTGTTACTGCCATCATGATACTCCTCCTTTCTTCAGAGCCGTCCTCTGGCTCTTCACGGAGGTTGGTAACTCCACAAGTGCTGCATGTGCAGAGATAGCATTATAATAGTTGGGGATTATATGGGATTTCCACCTAAAAAAAAAAAGATTACTTATTCCAATTGTAAATTTAGAGAGCTAGAAGAGCTACACAGAAGCACTGATGGGAATTTTGGAATCTATTAATTCATCCTCCTGCCTCCACAAAACCACAAATTTGACAAATGCCCTCAGAAGACCTCCAGGTTCTATACAATTATTCTCCAAACAGGAGATCTTGATTTGTTTCCCAGACGTAACAGTTAGAATATAACTAATTTTGCATTTGTCAGATAGCAGGGCTTGATGCACAAGCTGCATGTGAAAAAACTGAAGGTGTGACTTCAGAAGTCAGATGAAGTGCCATTGAAAAGACCGACTGAACGGAGAAAGAAGGGACAGGTGGCAAAGACAAAAGCCTAAGAGGCAGCCAAGCTCTCTGAAAAGCTGCAGAAAAGTCAAGGATAAGTGTACCAGGAAGGAGATGTACCTGGGCCAACTCATGACAGTTCTGTAAAGAATTTTTCAGTGTGTCACGAATGGCAGCATCCAACAAACCCTTGCTGTCACCTTCCTTTCCAGGGGGTGATAACTGATCCTTAGGAAAGTTGCTCGAGCTTAGCAGGAGGATGCCTTCACGTGGCACAGTGTGCTGCATGACTTGGTGCCGTTTGATACCTCTCTGCTCTTGCTCCAAACAACTTCTCCTAGGGAAGGTGCTGAGCTTTTGCAAAGTATTTACTCATAAAAAAAATTATTACAAAACTGTAAGGCATCATTCATTGTTGGAAAGAAAGTCCCCCTAATTATTTTTCTTTGGGGAGTTTACAGATCTCTGCAAAACATCTCAAATGTGACCAAAAAGGGCTTGGGGGAAAAAAAAACAAAAAAAACCAAAAAAAACCCCAACAACAAACAAAATACAACACTGTGCCTGAGCCACAGCTGGATGCCTCCTATGCCGATTGCTCCTTTCAGCCCATCTTTCACCAGCACTACTAATACCCTTAGTTTTCCTTTTTTCTCCTCCTGAGACAACAGCTAACAGGTGCAATGACTTTCCAACAAATCACGTGTACAAACAAGAATTTACGGGCAGCAGAGAAGCAGGGAGTACAATTTCTTCCAGCAATGGCACGTGGGTGGCTTCACCCCTGCCTTCAGCTTTGGCTCTTGGGGGTCATCCTTCTGCAGCACATCTGGCTGCGATGCCGTGGATCCGTTTCAGCCTCTGCCTGGCCTTTGACACAGGTGAAGGCTTTTGCCTTTCCACCTTTCACGTAAGGAGGCACAGGGAGCCACCATCACCCACCTGACCCTCCCAAGCCCCAACACTTGGGGCAGCTCAACTCCAAAGCTCTTTCATAAGCCAAGCAAAGAGAGCTCAGAGATTTCCATGATGTGGGAAGAGCACGTGTTTTCCACTACAGCACTGCGTGAGAGATCTCTCCTGGGATAAAGCTCAGTGCTGCTTTTTCTCTCACTTTAAATATATTTGCAAAAGGCCACCGGAAAGTTAAAGAATTTTCTAGAAGAAAAGAGTCTCTGGCTTTTGTCTCAAGATGTAAATAAGCAAAACCATGACATTCAGTTTCCCAAAACAGCATTTCACAGGCAACATTTGCTCTTCCAGCCTTTCGGAGATGCTGCTTTCTCTTCACTGCTCTCACCCAGGAGGGCACTGATGCTCAGCCCAGAGAGGGGCTACCCACCAGCAACGGCCCGGCCACGATCACCAGGCATCGGCAGCGTTTTAGGACTTGGCAGAGCACACGCTTAAAAGCTGTATTTTTCCTAAATGGATTTCTGCATACATTTAATTATTTTGTTGAACGGGAGCCACTGCAAGTGAAGGAATCATTATTCTAAGTAAGTAAACAAGGGCGGCTGCACATTCCTGCAAATATTCAATAGAAAAACACTCTTGACTCCAAAGGAGGAAAAAAGCAAGATTCTTCTCCAAAAGCCTCATATTTGCTCTCAGTTTGGCTCTTTTTACCCCAGCCCTGTAGGGAGTTCCCACAGACAGCAGCCCCAATTTGAGCTCGCGGTGGCTCGCGCCCATGCGCTCTGGGTTTTGGGTGCAGATTGACAACGTGAGAAAGCAAACCCACTGGTGCAGTATGGTCACGAGCTGAACACCCCAGCGGTGTTTGCTACAAGAAGGGCAATCCTAAACACTGCTCGTTTCACACGCAGGGGCTCTGCAGCTGCAGCAGCCCGGACCCTTGCCAGCAGCACCTTAACCAGGCTTCGCTATTCCCTCCCCACAGTGTTGCTGCCTGGGGACTCCTGGAGCTGCGGGGTGGGATGGGGTGGTTCCACACAGAACCAGCTCCTCCATCCCGCTACAGCCCTCAGCTGGGACATCCCTCCGGTTCCCATGCCCAGCTGGGCTCACAGGAGCTCTCTGCCCCTCAGACAGCACTTCCCCAGAGGAGTTATGTTTCTCCTCAGCACCAGCAAGTTCCTTCTTCCTTTCACTTCCACCTTTTGTCACATAAAAAAAAAAATTAAAAAAATATTTCTTTTGAAAGTGACAGATAAGTTTTATATTCCCATCATCTCAGCACTCCTCGTTTCCCCATCTGTCAGCTGCTCTCCTCTTGCTTCCTCCCCTTGCACCCCTTGGAGGCTGAAGTAGTAACGTCTCAACATCTTGCTCCCTTTGGTGGGACAGCTGCCAGCACTCACCCTTGCTCCGTGGGGGATAAGGTACAGGAATGAATATCCACGGGGGAAAATATCCCAAATTGTCACTGAATCAAAGGAAGAGATGCAGTCCCTGCTGATGAACTAAAGCAGCTCAACCATTGCCGTTGATCTAAGCCATCTGGGTAACCCTCCCTGAGCACAGTGGGGTGAGAAACCAACTTGGATTAGGGAAAGGGAGGGAATTAAGTAATCTCAAGAATTTCCACCAACATGAACTGTCATCTGGAGCCACCAAAGCCCTGGGGGACTTCCAAGCACAGAGCCTGTGGGAAGGCACCCCGGGATGGCTTCCCAGGATGTGGGATCCCAGGGAAATTATAGACACAATACAACTGGGACACCAGTCCTGCATCCACGGTGGTATGGGGAGCTGCTGCTGGCACCCCATAGCAGCTATGGGGATGGAGCAGGCAGCAGGAGGGGCAAGGGGGAGCACTGCCAGGGACGATAGGCAATGGGAGAGCAAAAAGGGAATGGGGCTGAGAAGATGACATTCCTTTATCTACTGTAATCTGCACTGGGGCTCGTAAACCTGGTGTCCTCCTCAGAGCAAGCAAAGTCAGGCCACATGCAAAACATGAAGGAGACTTCTGCATCACCACCAGCCCCCACATCTGCCCATAAACCAGGCAGTGGAAAGCCAGGAGAGAATGAAAACAGCTCTCACAGCAGGTGGGACTTCTTGTAGTTTACTAAGCACATCTAAGCAATGTCTCCCCTATTCCCATCTACTCAAGTGGTTTCATTTTGCAAAGGAACAACTATTCACCAGGTCAGACACCAAAAGGTACCAGTGCGGGGTACTTACCTGGAGGAGGATCAGATCCAGCTTCCCAAGTCGTGAAGGACTTTATATCACTTGGTTACAAAGCATCAAGGAAAGAAGAAAAACAAAACCAACCAAACAAAAAAGTCAAAGCAAAACAAAAAAAAAAAAAAAGCAAGACTCTACCCTTGCAATTGCACATGCTACTACCAAGCAAGATGCAAGCTGGCTTTCCCTCTCTCTCAGGCTTTTGTAGGAGTTAGTAGTTAATTATTCTAATTAAAAATGGCTGAGCCTCCCCCAGGAGCCAGTCCCCTGATACAACTCATCTTCCTTGCTTTACTGGGAATAGGTGGCTCAAAGGGTTCCCCATCACCATTCCAGCCAAAAATAACAGGACTGCATAATGCCAGAAAAATTAAATGATGAGATGGGAGGTTGGGGAAGGGAGATAAAAGAAGAGCTTGATTATTTTTCATACGTTGATGTTAGGCAGATGGCTCACAGCATATGGGATTTCAGTTCAGGCTTTTAAAAGAATAAAAATACCAGCGTGTTTCTCAGCCAGAGCAACGAAAACAATCTGTTTGGTTTTTTTTTTTCTATTCTGCACTTGCTACCTTTTTTCTTTTCTTTTTCTTTTTGCCTCATAATCCTAGGTTTCACCCTGGTAATAACTGGCCAGGAAGGGGAATAAGTGCTGTTGGCATCACGGCATGGAGCACTGAGCTGTCGGCGAAGGTGGCTGAGCATCCAGTGGGAGGGATGCATGTGGCTGCCCTGTGCTCCTTGAAGTGCGTGACAGCGACTGCTCCTGAAAATACCGCTGAAAAATGGTGACAGGCCAGGATCAGAGAGGAGAAATGCTTTGCCATTCCACTCTAGAAACTATTAGACTTGTAAATACTGAGGTTGCCAAATCTGGCCCCCCTCCTTCCCAGTGCTCAGGTGGTCAAACTGTGCCATCAGGCAATTCAAAACAAACAAAAAACCAAACCAGCATTATCCTCACTTGTCATATTTATATTTTTGATTTTATTTTAATTTTTTATTAAAAAACAACCGTTATTAAAAATGAATCATTTACTGGAAGGCTTCTGCCAGGGAGAACTCTCATTTCAATCTCGTGACAAAATGCAGCACAGTTAAAACCCATAGGCATAAACAAAACCCAATTAAAAAAAAAAAAAAAGAGAACAGTTCAAACCATAGCTTATAATTACACAGTTTCCTCAATGTCAATAGAGAGGCTTTTGTTAAAAGCCTTCAATTCAGAATTTCATGGAAGACTTTTAAAACATGGGGGAAGAAGGCAACACATGCTTGGTTAAAAAAAAAAAAACAGACAACAACAAACAAACAAACCAGGAAAAAAAAAAATTGCTTGGGTAATGGTTAATGAATTCCATAAATTTACTTCCTCCAAAGCAATTCCTGTTCACCCCACCATACAGTTGGCCCTGGGTGATGTATGTGCTCAGAAAGCTGAACATACAAATTCCTGCCAAGTCATTCTGGCCCAAATTTCCCAATTCTGGCACTGGTTTGGAAGGGATTTTCAGTGAGATCGTACCTGGCTTCCCACTTCTTCGGGAGCCTGGAGTTTGCAGTGCCAGTAGGTACCACAGGGAGCCTGGAAAAGGGGCTTGGGCTCAGCCCCTTTCGGTCTCCCCCAGGTGAGACAGCACCAAGATGAGCTCTAAGCATCAACATGAGCCCCTGATCCAGGGCGGAATTAAGCACCTGCCCCAGTACATCATAGGTATCAAGCCCAAAAGTGGGTATGTTAAAAATTGCAAATTAGTGACTACTTTGTAAAAAAAAAAAAAACCAAACAAAAAATCTATCCTCAATGTGGGAACTTTAAGGTCAAAAGCAAATAAAAACGGTCTTAAAATATATACATATATATATGGCTTTTCATTTTTCTTATCCATTTCATTGGAAACAAAAATAAATTTAAGGGTGATATTTGGTTTTTAAAAATGATTCTGTCCTTCTCTTTAGCTGTCAGCCGGAGCGGATGGGATGGAGGCGCTGACTGCAGTTGCTCATGACGCGGCTCAGAATCCACCCGAGTTCTCCTTCATCCTCGCTAGTAACCGGGAGTAGACAGGTGCTGCCAAGGAGAAGACCGAGCTGGGTGGGATGGACACATAGCATCTCCCTTTCCCCTCCCCTCCCAGTTATGCTACGTCTTGCTAGGTGCAAGAAAACAATAAATTTCTCTTTAAGGGACAGGAAGATAGGAGGGCAATTAGAAACAAGCTAGAGAAGTTGTTTTACCTAGTCGAGGATTCCTCTGAGAAACCTGCGTGGAGAGAAAATAAAAGGTTTGCATAAACACAACCAATCTGACAGCTATAAGAACAGTTTGCATGTCAACATATTCATCCTAGTCTCCAAAAAATGAATGACTCTTCATTACTGGAGGTTGGCATATATTGTACGGCATCAAGGTTACATTCATAGTGTGCTGCAAAACTGTAGGCTTCATGTTGCAAATTTTTTGTATTATTGTATTATTTCTTACATAATTATAACATGTGAGAAGAGAGGATTGGTCATTCCATGAAATACATATGCTTACTCTTTTTAGAAGTTAAAATCTGAATGTGACATTGTCTTCCAAACATTACCAAAATGTAATTTCAGTAGTTTTACAGTGAGAGATTTTTTGGTTTTTACCTTGGATAACGCAGATGCCTGTTTGAAGATTTCTAATGCGGGATCTGCGGGCTCATCACCTCTTTCTTGCGGCCTTGAAGCTGAGGGTGGGACATAGATAGTGTTAAAATACTCTTGAAAGCACACAAGCTGCTTCCTTCCAGTATTTTGGAGGATGTGTTGAAAATTGCAGAACAGATTAATCCTCCTCAATAAACTGAAGTAATTGCCATGTGTCACCTCTCTCTCCCAAAGCTGTAATGGTGCAGCTCTAGAGATTTCCAAGCATGGACCTACCCTGCGGCTGTAAGACAGAGTTCACGGCATAAATCACACCATTTGTGGCCATGATATCGCTTTCAGCAACAGGCTCCTTATTGATATGTATTACATTGTTTTTCTGTAAGAAAAAAAAAAAGAAAAAAGTAGAAAATTAGAAATTTTTGTCATCAGTCAAATTATATTAAAAAGCCCTCACTTTGCGTTCATTCATTTACTGGATGGCTGTAGGCGTTTTCATTCCTCTTGCCAATTAAGGAGAACATAAAAACAAATTATAGCTTGAGCAGTTTCTCCTGGAGCAGCTGGCAGGCTTTGGAGCACAGATTCTCCCGGTGCGCTGGCTGGAACGCTGTCCCGTGGCAGCAGAGCAGCTTCACCAGCGCCCTGGTTGCAGCGGGCGCTGCTGCTCGCACCAAGAGCTGCGGAGATGGCATCAGGAGAGGGCAGATCAGGACTGGACATGGGAAGAGCCCAGCACGCAAGGTGGTCTGCTCAAGGCACTCGGAAACACCGGCCTTTCCATTTTTGTCCTGCATTTTCTTCCTCAGGCACAGAGTGAGTCTTGAGTTACTTATTTTCTGAAATACATCTTTTTCATCAACAGAGGATCCTACATTCTCTTAATGCAGTGCAGAACTTCTGAAATGGAATTATACATCTAAATAAATCCTGCTGTGTTAAGAGAGCCCATGCCGAGATCATTTTCATTACACTGAAAAAGATGTGTTAGCTGAACAAGCTATTCATGTAGTTTATTTATGCTTTTTCTTCCATGACTCAGGGTTAAATTTATAACAGCTCCTGGAAATCATTTACAATTGGTCTTCTGGGGAGAAAGCTGAAGAAAACCACATTTCAAGACTGCCAGGCTGTTGAATTGAACACATGGCAACAGTCCCTCTGCTACAGCCCAGAGAATGCTGTTTGGTGGTCTGTGCGCACATTTAGGAGAGGTTCCCACACCATCCAAATGAGCACAGATGTACTTTGATCCTCGACATGGCCAGCTGAACACAGACCACAGCCCTGCGGACCGCGAAACCCCGTCCGAGGTGACTCACCATGCTGACTTCCAGTTTATCTCCCTGCATGGACTTCAGCCTCACAAGGGCACTGACTGCGCCGCTCACCAGGATCTCGTCAGCCACGTGGAACTTGAGGAGGTTGGCAAGCTCCTTGGCATTGCCTGGGGGAAGAAAACATTCACATTTGCGTCACATTTACAAGCGTCAGCGCTTGCTTCCCCTATTTCATGGGCCGGAATGAAATTACATGGAAAACACCATAATTTCCTGAAAGTGCAAGGAAACAATGTAAAATTGAAAAGTCCAGGTAGAAGGACCTTGGTTGGAACTGGTTAGGACATTGAGGCCATTTCTGCCTGGACAGGTCAGGATCCCAGTGAATCCAGAAGGATACTCTCCCAATGGTACGTTCCAAACCTGCCCTGTACATGAAATCCCTCTCTCTTGGTTTTTCAGTCCCCTTGTACTCTCATTGTGCAGAGTATGAACCTGCTTCTGTTGCTGCTTTCACTTCCCAAGGGGGGAGAAAAACCTGTGTAAAATAAGGAACCAGATAGAGCACTCTGGTATTTGCAAATGTCAATATTTTCACCAACACCAGTGTCACTTAGCAATAACCTTCATGGCTGAAACGGCAGGATTCCTGGGTAGGACGGGAAAAAGTGCAGGAGAAATGTCACTAATGGCTTGCAGATTGCCAGCCTCGTCTCCACCCCACCGAGTTCCTACTCACACAGCCCTGCATTGAAACAGATCTCAGGAAGATGCTTCCCCTTCGCCATGTATTTTCCAGAAAAGGCAGTGACGCACACGGCACAGGCCAGCAGCCCTCCTCCGTCTTCTCCTTTAGAATCTGCAGTGTCACTGACAAAACCCACAGACAGGAGATGTTTTTGCTAGTGCAAAAGATGGCCTCCATCTATGAAACCAGAGCAGCTCCTTCAGCAAAGGAGACGTTTCGTTGCACTGCCTGTATCTGAATACACCATGAGCTTTTTTTTTTTTCCATTACAGTTTTTCTAGGGTGGCCACAGTTCACACCATACGTCGTCACCAGCATGATTCACTCCATCATCAGAAGCATAAGCTAAATATTTGCTTGAAAAAACAAGGACGCATGAAGTGTCCGTATCTGGGATATTTCATTCCTGCAGCCGTTTACAATAGCTGCAAAACAATCCTGAAATATTTATATGTTAAGCACTAGACTGGATGTGCACTCTGGTATTACCAGTTCCTCATCCCTGCACTTAAAAGGATAACCAGCTACCATGGGCAGATGCTTCCCAAATGATGATGTCGATGTTTGGTTGGGCTTTAATGACGAGAAGAAATTACACTCAAATACCTGACATTGTTTCCAACCACAGCCGGTTTCAGTATGAACAAAATGAAAGATCGGGCTGCTTATCCAGAAAAGCGTTATTCCCATGCTTTTATCCATACCCAGCCCACATGCCTGTGCTTTTCAGGATATTGGTCTTTGTTTGTGCTAGAGTGGAATATTTGTTGTCTTCTGAGGGTCAGACTGGACCTCCTGCGTTGTCCATGTACACATAGACGGAGTAACAGCTCCATCCTTTAACTACTTAAATTTCATGCACTGTAACTTGAGGCTGAGTGTGGACCACATTTTCTATTTGCAAAACATACTTCAGACACTCTGATCCTGTACGGTTGACAGCCACATTCTCACTTCTTCCATCCCTGACTTGCAAGGCAGAGACCTCATCGGTTCCTCTAGAAACACCTTGGAGTTCTCTTGCTCACACCAGCCAGCACAGCACAATTTAAGTCATAGCAAGTTTGGAGTGTGCACTACAAACATTTTTCCAAGCACAAGAAAAGTACAAGCCCATGCCCACACTTTGTGTGAGAGTTCAGTGCCACTCTGTGCATCCTCAGCCTTCTGCTGGATTGGGCTTATCCAAGTCAGTTGTGTAAGAAGGCCATGCTTCCAACAGACAGGATCAAAGAACGCGATATGGTGGAGAAACGTAGCCATTTCTCCCATATCATGCCAATAACACACAGCAGCTGGCCATCTAAATGCTCTAGAAATGCTCACCCATCAGTTTGTTCAGTTCCCCTTGGGGCATGGCTCGGAAAGCTTCGTTTGTTGGAGCAAACACCGTGAAGGTACCTGGCCTGTTCAAGTTCTCCGTTAGACCTGCAGACTGGATGGCAGCCACCAAGGTACTGCAAGACAAACATACACAAAATGCTTCACTATAAACTACTTCCGTTGGTCTTCGAGCAATTGCACGTTGTGTTCCAAAGAGAGCTGTGAAGTTACAATTGCGAAATCCTGCTGGAGTCCAGCAAATCAATTAACCAAAAGGTTGATTAGGCAGGAAATGAGCCTGTGAGGTCCAACGAGAACATCTGAGAAATGACAAAGCATCCTGGGAACACTGACTTCTTGGGGACCAAATGGTAATGAGGGGACAGAGAGGCCTGGCCACAGTGGCTCTGATGGGCAGAGATGGCTTCGGAGCCAGCTTCTCACTGTATTAAGGGAGACCACACACTCTTGGCTCACAGTTCATTGAAGAGTTATTTGAAGTCTCACTCCCTATAATTTATGGATCAGACCATGGGTTTGGATGCTCTTCCCATGTTAAAAAAGTTAGATACAGTCATCACTACAACCCATAACAAATAGACACTGCTTTGGCAGCTCTTCTGCTCCTAACTAGCACTTAGGAAGAGCAGAAAGGTCACCTGAAGCGATGGTCTGCCTTGAGAACATCCATCACTGAGCCAGACGGTGGGGTCAACATTTTGTCCATGCTAAACAGGGTCCCAAACCTTCCTCTCTTGTCATGGGCAGCGATGCAGGCATTTTCAATGCAAAGGTTCTGCAAACAAAATAAAAAAAAAAAAAGTCTTTATTAGCATATGTTTCAAAAGAGAGATTTTTTTACTTTCCACAATGCTCATTATGCTTTTTACATGATAGCCATAATGTTACAGACATCAGGCATCATTCAGCCATATCCAGCACCGCACACTGCAGGAACTTACATTGCGGTACACAAAAACTCTCAGTTCCTTGTCACCCAGCGTCTGTAGTTTCTGTCCGTGGTAAAGATATTTAGAGGAGAGCTGGTCTCTAACAATGTGGTTCAGAAGCAAACTTCTCATGTTGCTGTCAACAGTAGGGAGTCCATCTGCAGCAAAAAAATAGGGGAAGAGCCAGTGAGTCACCTAAAATGACCACTGAGACACTAAAAAAGAACAAATACAGAGCATTATCTACACCAGGTTTTCATTTTAAAGCTAGATGCCACTGCCTATAGCTGAGGCATTTGAGAGAGGGTTTGCATGCTTCTGCACTGAAACTTGGCTAAAGACTGTTTGAAGCAGAGCTGTGGCCCAAACTGGATGGTGGAAGAAAGGGATTGACTCCCCAGTTTACCTTTGAAGACATCATTCACTGGAGCAAGGAGGGTCACTCGCTCACTGCCAGTTAGATGAGAACTGAGACCAGCTTGTCTGAAAAGGTCCATAGACTTGGAAGCTTCAGATTCTTGTGCCAACTCAAACAGGGTCTTAGCTGAAAAGAAAAAAACTCATAGTAACCTTGTGTTAAAGGCAATCCACCCATCACTACAAAATATCTACAGCCTCTAAATCCAGTGTTTCCTTTGCAAAATGGACAAAAGTAAGGGAACAGAAAGAAAGATGCAGAGGCACCAGTACCTGAGTCTGGGATCAGCAGCTCATTGACAAAATGTATGACACCGTTAGTTGCCAGGACATCCTTGTTGGCAATGATGGGCTTCCCGTTGAGGGTCAGCTCTTCCCCACTGCAGCCCACGTCCAAGGTGGCTCCTTCGAGAGTCTCCATTGTCAGGCCAGCAATGATGGCCTCAGCACACATGGCTGACTTCAGGATGTGATGGTTCAGCAGGTCTGTAAGAAAAGCAAGTGTCTTACAGATTGGCAAATATCAACTGTGAAATTACTGCTGCTTTTAGGGATCCTGTTCAATGGCAAGGGCCTCCTGTACTGTGCTGTATGGGGCTCCAATCCAAAAGATCATAGAATCACAGAATGGTTTGGAGTGGAAGGGACCTCTAAAGCCCACCCAGTCCAACCCCCCTGCAAGCAGCAGGGACATCTCCAACCACATCAGGTTGCTCAGACCCCCAGCCAACCTGGCCTTGAGTGTTTCCAGGGATGGGGCATCCACCACCCCTCTGGCAACCTGTACCAGTGCTCCACCACCTTCACTGTAAAAAATTTTTTCCTGATATCTAAATGATGTGCAGTCATTTTAAATTATGCTGATTTTATTCAGCAGCCTGTGAAATAAAGAGCCTCAAAAGCGTAATTTTTATACACCTTTGTCAACTTCAAAAGATTTTGTGTGGTTATTCGACCCAATTGTCAGGGCGAGTTACACTGATTAGATACTACTTTTCTTGCATCTTGCTGGATTGGTAGAAATCACCATCACATACAGGAGTGCTGAAGGAAAACTCAGAAAAGGGATTGCTTCAGCTCCTTCCTCCATATCTGCATGCCACCCTCTCTGCTGTGCCTACACATCTACCATATCTACATCCAAAGAAGTCTGGGCTGTCCAGTTTAAAAAGCTGGAGTCTGTCAAATGTGTTTACTGCAGCTGTTTTCAGAGTGTATCAAGGAGCCGTTCAGATGTCCAGTCTCTCAGTGGGCTCAGTAAACAAGCACTTACCCCTCAGGGCTTCTGGGTCCCCCAGGATCCTGTTCAGTGTTTCTCGTGGGATCTTCTCAAAGGCTTCGTTGGTTGGAGCCAAGAGCGTGTACTGGCCTTCGCTCTCCAGCAAGCTGTTGAGGTCAGAAGCAGCCACAGCAGCCTTCAGAGAAATGAGGAGAGAAGGGTAAAACGCATTCAGACAGAAAACAAAGGTCAGCAACTTTGTCCAGGCACACACTAAGGGCCAGATTTATTACAGCTTTTATAATTTCAGAGGACTAGCAAAAAGTCCTGAATAGCTTCTTTCAGTACTTTGGTCCCTTTATAAATTTGTCCCAGCCCCATGGTTCTCTTGTGCTCCAGAAATTTGAGCACAAGAGCCCTTTTTTTTTGGCAAGACTGAGAGCTATTTTGAATACCCTGATATGCCTGGAAAGGGTCACAGTAGTTCCAGTGCATAATTCAGATCAGAACCCACAGCTGGCTCACTGCAAAACCCCTGTGCTTTTGAAGTTATTCCTTAACTTGGCAAATACCAAGACAAATAAATCTGTACTCATCAAATCTGAACAGTTAATAATGCCTAAGGCTAAGATTTCCATAGAAGAATGAGGAGACAGACTCAGTCTACATCTCTTCACTGACAGCAACAGCAAGGTGATAATTATTCACATAAACCACTACTTTTGCTGATACCAAACACTTCTCTTCCTAAAGCAAAATAAAGCCTATTGCTACAATAATTTGATCAGAAGCTTTAGAGTCGCAGCACCAAGGCACTGGCGAGCTCTTCATGACAATTGACTGGGAGTGGGATGACTGAACATCTTTAAGTCCACGTGAGGTGGACTCACCCGAAGGGTTTCCAGGCTTTCCTCAGTCTCAATGATATGCTGAATGCTGTTTGTCGTGGTAGCGATGACTTTGTCGATGACATGAACCACTCCGTTGGTGGCATGGTGGTCAGCTTTCAACAGCCTGGCACAGTTCACGGTCACAATCTGCAGAGGGAGAGAGCCACGGGGCGTTACGCGCACTAAAGCAAGAAGGTAAAGCAGCCTCTGCTGCTTTTCTATTTCAAACACAGCAAGCGCTATAATATTAAATCAGCAGGAGCAGAAATGTGGTTTCCTAAAAAAACACACAAAGAATGAGAATGCTCTATCAAGAATGTTTGAAACACTTCATGTTTAAAGAGCTTTGAAAACAATCAGTGGTTTTGTCTAGCCTGAGTCATCAAGACTGAGAAAATATGCAAGAACCAACACTTAGGCAAGCATACTGTTATACAGCGATGCAGGCAACTTCCCTGCAAGCATCAATGAAACTATCTGCTTATAAACATTCTTAGAATCATAGAATGGTTTGGGTTGGAAGGTTCCTTTAAAGCCCACCCAGTCCAACCCCCCTGCAAGGAGCAGGGACATCTCCAACCGGATCAGGTTGCTCAGAGCCCCGTCCAACCTGGCCTGGAATGTTTCCAGGGATGGGACATCCACCACCTCTCTGGGCAACCTTCTTCTCAAGTTCCTTCTATATACATATCCTAAATTAACAGCTGTCAGCCTAAGCATTGCAGAGTCCTGGAGGTCAGAGGACAGTGCAGGAGGTGCAAGGCAGCTGAAAAACAAGCCTGCCATGGGTAGGTTTACTACAAATGTCTTACCCCATTGGGATAGTGGTGAATCTGGATAGGCAGGTCCTGGTACATTGAGTTAAGTGTGGTTCCGTGTTTCAGATCGTCCGTGAGGACCCGTTTGTTCACCATGTGGTAGCGGAGGGCATTGAGCAGCTCAATGTTAACGTTGCTGACTAAGGAATCCAGAGTTTCCTGAAAATGAGAAACATTCATTTTTTAGTACTGAGTGCAATTAAGCCCCTTGTCAGAGAGAGCCAGGAGGTCTGGCTGCATCCAGGGTGCTTCCAAGGTGTGTGTGTGCACGTGTGTGTTTTAAGTAATGTATTCAGCCTTAAGCCATCTGTGCCAATTAAGAACTCTAACTTTTGTAAACCTTTATCTTTTGCCTTACAACAGCAGCTAGCAGCTCTGGCACGCCCCAGCCTTGGCAGATGAAGGGATGACGGCAGCAAGCTCCTGTGTGGGGTCACTGCATTGAAATGAGGAGTATGGCAACAAAAGGGCCAAGGACAAATACACCAGGAGACCTTTCCCAACAGCATTGTCCCTGCAAGAGGCTCAACTGGTGCAGGTTTGGGGTGGAGGCTTGGTAGTGGGGATAGCAAAAAAGATGCCCCCTCCCTGCCCCAATAATTATTCTTACATATTCATGGCCAAGTAATTTAAATGTGGGATGTAACTGGATAGGGGTTGTACAATCATGGAAGCACCAGCAGGACAGCGATGACAATTTCAGGAGTGGAAATTTCACAAGACACGGCATGAGAAAATCAAAACCAATGTAAAGGAAATGTGTATGTGATTGAGCGTAGGAATACACCAGTGCAGAAAAGCTGCAGCTTTACTGAGGCTCCAGTTGTGACTGAATACTTGCACAAATTATTAAGAACAACCAGAGTGATAAGGGTCAACAAGAAAGACCGAAAGGGATGGAACGTCTCTTGCCGCAGGTCTTAATGCAATCTCTAATGGTTAGAGGCAGGAAGAACTGAATGAGGCAATTTCTACATCCCGCTCACCCGCTGGAGAGCATCCACATCTTTCCAGTGTTGGGCTCTTTCAGAAACAAAGCTCTGGAGCTGATGGACCAGTGCAATGACTCCCATCTTGGAAATTCATAGTCCTTCCTATATCAGGACTGTGTCTATTCTACCAGATGGGGCTGGATCCAGACCCCTGCAGAGCTGGATCTCCACTAGAGAAAGCCAGAGGAAGAGGAGAAAGAAGAGGAATTATAACTTACAGCAGGCAAGGATGCCCAGGCATCATTACTTGGGGCAAAAATTGTAAAACTTCCCGGTCCTTCGATTTCAGGCCTTAGGTTAGACCGGTCAGAGTAGATCTGCGTGGTGGCGGACCCAACAACTCCCAGGGTTTCATAGATGTTTGAAAGCGGCAGCGCTGAAAGAAGAGAAGGTTATGTTCCCAACACAACATCCATCCTTCCCTGCACTGTGCTGAATTAAAGGAGAGCTGCCGGTGAAAGCCCTTGGGGAAATGAAGCATGTCAGGGAACTCATATCTGTCCATTAATTAGCTAATAAATAATCACAGCCTGGCAGCTCCAGCCTCAATTACAGCGGTGTAATCCAGGATCTACCGCATCTCTGCAGGTTTCAATGGAGTTGCTCTGGATCTATACAGATGTGAATTGAGGCAAGCAAAGATATTAATTGCTTTCACCCAGTCCTCGTTTGTACTCAGGCTTTTGGTGCTCCGAGCTGGCAGCTCACCGCCGCTCTCGGTCTCCACTGCCCCATCCACACCAGCCCACGCTGTTAACTGGGCAGCACCAAACTTTAGTAGAAGGAAGCATTCAGAAGGTAAAAGCAGAATATGTCTTTCTTCAATAAACCCCGTTCATTCCCTCCCAGCCTCCACCAGTGGCTGAACTTTATTTTCTCCTCAACGCAATTTTGCTAACCTCGTGCTTGCCAAAATAAAAACGAGCAGAGATTGGCAGAGCTGCCTGCTACTCTGTCATTCCTTTGTATCACATTTCCAGCACAGCTATATTACTTGCTGGAATAAGTAGTTCCCTATGGCCCTCCCATGCTTGATTAAGTTTAATTATATCCAAGGTTTTAAGTTGTCTGGAACATTTTGCATGCTTTGGAGCTGATCTGGCACTCAGCTGGTGATCTGCTGAGTCCATTTTTGACTGCTCATGGCAATATTGTGCACAAATTGCAAAAATCAAATCCACTTTGAATAATTTTCTAACATTTCCCTTTACTAGGCAGCTGTATAATTTTAAGAAGTCTAAAAGACGTCAAACATATTTTTACCAGCTGGGCAGCCTTTTTCTCCGGGAACTTTTTCATATCCAGGGCAGCACTCGTAACTGATTACTCTGGAATAAGAGATGGATACGGCAGGTTAACTGATGGCGTCTCACTGCTTTTCCTCTACTCGCTATAATTCTGTGTCCATCCATGGTGATGTTTCTAAGCAGACTCTTCATCAGAAGTATAGACTTGAACAAAAGGCTGACTGCAATTTTTATCTCCTTCAGGGCTGCGTGTTACCAGTTTCCCCACCTAACAAAAGCAGACACGGTTTCTTTTCAAAACCACACTTTCCAGGAGACTTTGTACAAAGAGTGGATGGAAACTGATGGCATGGTCCCAACAGATAACCTACACAAGACACTGGAAGTGCTGGTTCACTTGGGCACATTTCCCACGGGATTTGGGGATCTCCCCGGCTGACTGCTGCTGTCACATCTCATCACTGTTTGGGCAACACGTTGCAATGCCGATACAACTGCTTTACCAAAGCAGCCAAGCATTTCCCCTTCATCTCACTTCATTCATGTCCACCACCAGAAGTTATTTGCTTGCTTATGGCAGAATCCACAAGACAGACCTGTAGGGCAAGGAGCATCCCTGGTCTCAGATGCCCTGGCAGAAGGGCTTGGGATAAGCCCTGCAAGGACAAACCTCACCAGTGGTTGCATATGCATTCATGGGCAGCCCGGGCAGTACCGCAGTGCATCCATCTTTGCTGACGCTGGGTACGTCCATGTGAGCACCTTTGGTACAGCATTTCCTTCTGCCCGGCAGCAAACTGCTGCCCTGATCAAGCGCTATCCCCCAGTAAAACCAAAGAGGCCAGAGACCCCATCCTGGGGACTTGGGGCTGTTCCCGTAGATTTGCAGACCCTAAATAAGCAAGAGCTTCCAGAATGCTGTGTCCATTGTCTGCAGCTCAATGGGAAAGAAAAGTCATCTGATTCTCAAAGCTGGCCACTTGAGGGAACATGTTTCCCTGGAAATGTTCAAGGCCAGGTTGGATGGGGCTATGAGCAACCTGATCCAGTTGGAGATGTCCCTGCTCCTGGCAGGGGGGTTGGGCTGGATGACCTTTGAAGGTCCCTTCCAATGCAAACCATTCTGTGATTGTATGATTAACAGGGAAAAAAAACCTAAAAAGAAAAAAATCAATCCAGAAGTTGCCCGTTTATTTTTCACAGGGGGTTCTTTCACCTATTGCTCTTACGCGTGGTGTGAAAGGAGCAAGGCCCCCTGATTGACGGGCTAAGACAGCGAGGGAATAGGTGTTCCTCCCAAAGCCAAGCGTTTCCTCTGCGCTCCCGGTTGGATTTGAGACAGGCAGGATGCTGTATCGCCAAGCCTCGGCACACTCACTCAAAGAGAAAGGCAAATCCTCAAGCTTCAGCTATTTGTAATCATTTTAACACTGTTAACAAACAGTGGAAATGCCTGGGGTTTGAGAGGGAATTCTTCAGGGTAATTAAGAGCCAGTAAGTGAAACAAATACCTGCTTTTCTGTGACAGAAGCAAATAAATTCTGTGTCACGGTTTCCTAAGAGAATTACAAAGCAAACCCAGACTGATTGTCTAGACATTATATATTCCATGTGGGAAAGAGTTTGCCTAAAGCAATCCCTTCCTTTGACTACTGGAGATCTTAACACCCTGCTGCCCCGCTTTCCCTGGCCCCCCCGTCTCGTGTTCATTAGAAACACACGCTTTCTCCCCCCGCCACTTCCCTCCCCTACCTCTGATTTTTCTTTTTTTCACCCTAGAAACTAAATCCAGTCTAGACAGTTCCCTTGCTTCAGACCGGTAATCAAAGACGAAGGGCTGATTAAAGAGAAATCATTCCAAAGTTCAGCATAAATAATTCCCGAGTGCTGACGTAGGCTTTAAAAGGCTTTTTTATAGATCGATCGGAGATTAATGAGCTGTGACGAAGGGGCAGGAGGCTGCAGTGCGCGGGGCTCACTGGCTCAGAACTGCCCTGGCAGCTGGAGTGGGAGGGTACCAGGGAGGGAGAGGGACCACGCTGCCTGCTTTTCAGCAGGTTGGTGGGCATCTCCAGCACCACCCCACGAGGGTAACTAATGGCAAGAAGCACGGAGGCCAGTAATGGGACCAGCTCCACCCATGCAGGGGCTCATTCAAGCCCCTGCTCTCACTTGCCCAGCAAAGGTGACTACCAGCATCATCTGGTACGCATTTTGAGTTGAGTACCAGAAAACTTCTGCAAAGGGCCAGGTGATCACGGAGGTGCTGATCCAAGTGTCTGCACCTACAAGGTGCCAGAGATGGGGACTAAAAAACCGGCTTGAGCCACGTGCCCTCTCATGGCTGGTGGATTTGCTGGAAGCGTATGACCACCCAGCCCACCCAGAGGCACGCGGGCACCGTTAGAGGGATTGGGAGTGCAGGACATCCTCCCAGCTGGTCCTGCAGCCACCTCCAGCCCTCAGGGCAGCACAGCCATGGCTGAAGGCTGCCCTGCATCACGATGCTACGGTACCCTACACATCCACATGGGAGGAAGGCTGCTCCTTCGACGTGTCCTCCTCCAGCTGGGTGGGAGCCACAGTCTGCTGCCTGGAGAGGAGCTTTTCTCTTACATGGCCAGGGGCAAACAGCTCACAGGAGAAAACCACTGCACTGTGCGGCAAGTTCTGCACAAAAGCCTTTGGAGATGCCAAGTCCATCTCTGTTTCTGGTGTCTGCTCAGGAGCTACGGACGGCTACACTGGGACAGGGCGGGTGCCAGCAATGTGGGTTAAATAGGCAATGCCCTCGCACAGAGAGCATCTGTCATCCACTCCGCAACGCCTCTGGCCGCAATCTCCTGACCTTCTCATTGAGTCATTTCAAGACAAATCTGTAGTTTTTCAGCCTCTGGTTTTGTAACATTCTATTTCTTAAACGTCTATCTGTGGCCAACTGCAGAAGCAAGTTCCCTGGCTTTTATTAGTCATTGTTTCACTGCTGCTGCATTCTCAGGATCTGATATTAAATTTTAAGTGCATTTTTCAAGGTAATAAAAATAAGCTTAGGCATATATTAGTGAATAAAGATCCATTTGTAATAATTTCCTGTAATAAAACCCATATGTTTTGTTTTTGTAAAATAAGTGCCAGCGAGTCATTTTTTTCCTGAACTGAGGAAAGTACATCAGACAAAAAAAAGAAAGTTAATTTAAAAGGAAAAAAAGAAATGAATGTATTAAGGGGCAACTTACTGCCACTAGTTATTCCTCAAAAAATAATCAAAACCCACATTTATGTGAGTTGTCTTTTGATTCTCGAGAGAAAAATGTGTGTGGAGAACGCGTTCAATTGCAACCTCAGTTCTGCAAGAATGAGTCCAGTGCATAAGGGAGGTAGAAAAACATAAAAAACACAGGCCCAACTATGAGAATATACTTTAAATAAACTATTTCTTTGGCTTTGGAATAACCAGCAGTGGAAAATTACCTAATTACCAAAACAATCTTGTTTCAGTGCTCATTAAAATCAAAGCAGTGTCAGACTTCTTGCCAACTGTCTTATCTCACTTCATCATCCAGTAATGCAATGATAAAAAATGTACATAAATCCTCTATCTAATTTCTCCCTCACTGTGTGAGCCAATACTTTAGCAAAGAGAAGAAAAACAAAGGAAAAAACAGATAAAGAGGTAAGAGTCCTCTTCTAATGCAGGAGTTGAAATTTCCAAGACAAAGCTAAAGACCAGACACATCCATGTTTAGCGAGCTGGCTTTCCTTGCTGCTTCAGTCACTCTGTGTTTTCCGATGCAAGATGTGACCATCAGAAGTTATGCTACAGGCTTGCAGCAACTTTTCTGCCTTCCTTACTCAGGGTCGAACTTCTCCGCTCTATGCCAGTTCTGCAGGAGCTCAGCTTTGCTTCTCGGCAGTACTTGGTCTCTCGCTGACCTCCTTCCTTCCTACCTGTTTGAAACAGTGCTCAGAGCAAGAAAAGAAAAGAAATTAAAGCCATCAAACTATCTTCCTAGGGCCAGGTATTTGCACCTGCGACACACATCCAGCTTGTGGCACTACTGACCCTTAAAGCAAATAAGGAGGATAACAGCCGGGTCAGATGTGAAGTAGCTGAGATGGGTCAACTGCTCTTCTCCCAGGAAAAACCTTTTAGGAGGAGGAGAGAAATGACCATGCTTATCCAGCTCCACCATCCCCCCTGGGCAGATGGAGTGGGTCCCCCTGCCAACAGGACGACCGAGCGCACAGCTTCAGGAGATGACTACTGGCTACACATCCCCAGCAAAGGCTGGATCCACCCACTTGTGCTGACCAACATGCCAAATCCTGACTCTTTCTGGGATTTAAAGGCATGTGGTATTCTCAGAACCTCTCGTTGACCAGCTCAGTCCCTTGCAATGGGCCAGTTTCAAGGGTGTGTGCTGAGCACCATCAGCTGTGCCCACACACCCTTTTGAGTGCCGGTGCACTGAGCGCAGCACAGCATCAGGCCCCTGACACCGGTTTAAGAACTTTACTGCCGCAGCATAACGCATCGTGTCCTTTACGGCCCAAATGACTCCTGATTGCTTCCATACGCCAGGAACACCACGTCCAGTGGGAGCCATTACCAGCAAACATTCGTAATAAGAGCTGTCCCAGGGTCCTCTGGAAAAATGTGAGTCAAGGCACGTGTCTTTTGTTCTGCACAAGCACTGCTAAAGGGCAAAGTAGGGCCCAGGCTCAAAAACGACTAGAAAGAGAGAAGACAATAACACCCATTGTCAAGATGATGCAAAGTGAAGAATACTGAGCAAATTCCGTGTGTAATGGGAACATTATCTCATAGGTTAACAGGCAGGTTAATGCTGTGTATGCTTTTCTCGCAGCAATGCATCATTGGATTAGACGCTTGGGTAAAAGCGGAGAAAATGAGGTTAGAAGAGATCAACCCATCTCCTCAAAGGAAATAATGAAATACTGCCAGATGCCAGTTGTTCCACCTCTTTCTGGAGATAAGCAGAGCGTTTGTCTCTGCCAAATACAGCTGCACACTTGGGTTACTTGATGTTAGTTTCTCATTTGCTTTAGAGCTGAAGAAATCCATGGTTGGATCGCTTTGCCTTTCAGTGATTCTAACAGCAAAACTTTCCCACATCCCCAGCTGAGCCATGTTTTCTTTGGAGACTTACTAAGCTACTCTGTTATCAGAAGAAGCAATGATGATACCATATTGCCATGCCATAATGTTGTCCATTTTAAGTCAAAAAAGCCACCATTCAGCCAACATGAGAGCCTGAACCCTAACCGGCCAAATTAAGTCTTCCCAGATTCTATGGGTTTGTAGACTTAAGGGGAGTGTTGTTTCTTTCTTTCTTTTTACAAATTGTCTCTTCCTCTTTTTTTTTTTTTTCTGTACACGAAGACAATTGGACACAAGGGAAATCATTACACATGCTCACTATATGGTACAAGCTGCAATACATCCTCCTGAAGTATAGAATTTTCCTCTTTTTTTTCTCTTGTAGATGAATTCATGGGTAGCACGATGAAAGGCCAAAAGCCATGCACAGCGATGATTCCTGTTTTGCCTCCCTCCTCATCGTACCAGCACCAAACACATGAAAAATGGCAACCAAAATAAAAGCAATATAGCCCACCACATTTAAAGATCTCCAAGTCTGCTGTTGACTACAGAAGCAGAGCGTTTTCAATCTGCAGTGATGAACAGCATGTCCCTGTACATCCAATCACAATTTACGTTGGACCATATTGGAAACACACGAGATTATTTTCTGCTGTTTGTTCTTCTCGGCCTTGCAGATCCAGGACCAGACCTGGCCCACAGCTCTGCTCCCATGGCCAGCATCATTCAGGGCGTTTTTTGCGCTGATATTGGGCAACACTTTGATGCGTGCTGAAGTGCGGGCCAGCAAATGTGTCTGAAAGCCCAGTTTGGCCAACACCGAGGAAAAAAGATTCCCTGCTCCTGATCTACAGCCTGGCAGATAGTCAAGCATGCATATCCTTAATTATCTGCTGAGTACATCTTTCAAAAGAATGTCCCGAGGCTACTTACACAGATACTTTATGCAACAGTTACTTGAGTATTATTGTTTGCAATTTCAGACAAGGAATTGGCCTGCAAGTCTAATTAACTTTCCTGGTGGAGTCATCAGAGACTGTTGGCTAAAACTGACACCTCTTTCCCCTTATTTCTCTTTTCCCTTCCAAAGCAAACATATATAGATGAATTTTATGTTCCCTCCAATATCCATCAGCTCTGGGTTGCCTTTTTTCTCCACTTTTTTCTTTATTTTTAATCTAGGCAGCATTGAGCCTAGCATGGAGAGAGACACAGCTGAGTACTAGAAGACATCTGGTAAGCCCTTCATTACAGCATTGAGAGCTATATACGTACGTACAGAAATGCAATTAGAATAAACCATTAAGGTTTGTATTTACGTGGTATTTTCCATTCTTAGCATCCAAGTGTTTTAGGATCATGCTTGCCATTTGAGAAAAAAAAAAAAAACAACAAGTATTTCTTTGGGAGTAAAAGGCTAAAACAATTCTTAACATGTCTACACGCTAAGCCCACGCCGCGGGCTACCATCTGCTTCTCCCACCCAGCACCCACCTCAGGGAGACCCTGGCCAGCGCTCGGGTACTTACGTTGACTTCCCACAGATCTTCCGCTGGTACCACTGCTTGCAGTTGGTGAAGTATTTCCTGTTCGTGCCAATCAGCTTCTGCACCGCGCACACGTTGGGGCTGCAGGTAACGACAGAGCAGATGAGGGTCCTGTAAGACTCCCTCCTCTCAGTGCTGACCCCCAGGCCCCACCTGACGGCACCCAAAAAGCCCTTCTGTGGTTACAAGGGAGGAAACTTTGAGAGCTGCAAGTCAGGTGGCTAGATCTGAGCATATCATGACTATCATAAAAGAGAAAGAGATCTCCCTTTACTCTGCCAGGATATCTTTTTCTTAATTGAGTGCAAAATCTTGACTTTTTTCTGTGTTCCACCTCTCACCAAAATATAAAGAAATTAAATTAAAAATAATACTTTGGTCAGTATTTCCATGGTGAACAGCTACTTACAGTTTGAGATCTCAGCTAAAACCTGACAAAGTTATGCAATAATTCAAATCCTTCCAAAAAAACCCCCATTATTTTATTGTTTAAGATATGAAGAAGGACAGATATTTATCAACCTACAGACCAACTCGCACCAAAACCCCAATGGGTAATTTTGCTGCTGACTCAGCCGATTCTGGACATGGATGTGGAGCTGCTGATGGGGAAAATGAGCGAGTGGCACTGTCCACTCCAGTTTCACACATAAGGTACGACAGCACGGATTGAGAGCGGCCATTGTAAGGCACAGAGAGCTACTTCCCAACTGGAAAAGTAGGTTCTTGGCGTTATACGTGTGACTAACGCCACCGAGAGCTGACTGCAGCCTTTTAGCTTTCTAAGAAGTGGTCTCACTGTGGGCAAAGACGTGGTCAAACAGGAGTTGGGAGTTAAATTGCTACTAGTTTGGCCAGCACAGCATTTCCCTGCTCAGCGTGGCTCACCATCCCCATGGTCTGTGGCCAGCAGCCCTGGCCACGGATGTGGGCAGCACACAGTCAGTGCATGAGGTATGATTGATGGATTTGGGTTGCAAGGCCACCGACTGCCTCTGGGCTCAAGCCAGAGGCGTAGCAAACGCCCAAGCAAGCTGAGGATGCTCGGCCCAATTGGGACTGGATTCCCAACACCAACACCATGTCTCAGTTGTGGCAGCAGCACCGAAAGTATGTGCAGTGTTGGCTGGCAGGCAGATGAGAGGAAAACAAATAATTAAGCAAAATACATAAATCATCACTTCAGCCCATCGGAAGTGGTCTGCATCATCCAAGACAGAGTTTTTATTTGCACAAATGAGACTCCAGATGGGGCCTGGAGATGCTGTGGTAAAGGTCTTGTTGATCTGTTTAGGAAAACAGGCAGCAGCCTGTTTCACGCTGGCTTTGACCGAGACACTGCCCGCTCGCCTACCAAAATTAACAAAAGCAGAGTTTGCAGCCTGAACACCAGGTCTTCCTGCAGCCGTGCTTGCTTTTCACCAGCATCCCAAATTTGTCTCTCTCCAAAATGGGCCAGCCTGCCCATCATTAGCATGAATTAACCTGAGGGTCTCCCATATGTTGGCTAACTCCAGCGCCAGCCTCAGCGGGAGCTTGGCTGGCCTTCAAAGAGCCTTTGTTGATGTGGCAGCAGCAGGGCCCTGCAGCGGCAGGATCCGACCCCGAGTGGCCCTGGCACCTTCGTCCTGCCCCGAGGGGAAAGCGAGGGCCTGCGGCACCTGAGGGAATTGGGCTCACTGTTTCCCTCCTTAGTGCCATATCCAGTAACAGTAGTTTGTTTCTGCATGAAAGCATTTAATTGCTCTTATATATATATATATAGGGTGAGGGACAAGGAGAAAGAATCTACTGAAAAAAAGTTAGAAGTCACAAAGCCAAACTTTCAGCTGGTGCAAACTGGCCCAGGCTCAGTAATTTCCATGCCAAATCATCGCTTAGAGAGACGTCTGTGCTCTCTGACTCAGCCCACCTCGGCTACCCCGGCCCCGCCGCGCTGAAATATGGTTCCAATTACATCGAAATTCCAAACCTTGCCTCGATTTCAGCGTCTGGCTGACGGCAATGGACAATCCCTCTAATATTCATCTTGACAAGCCTGGCTACTGAAGGACTTGTTTGATCACTTCCCCCATATCCTCGGGAGCAGCCTGCCAAGAAAACCCTCGCGCCTTCAGGACAGCATCGAACGCGCGGCGCTGCCTTGCTCCCTCCTCCTGCCTGGGACCGCAGACCCGCAGGGCTGCTGCTCCCTCCCTGACTTATCTTGGAAAACTCCTTCCCATTTTTTCCTCGGTGTGGAAAAATCCCCCCCCAAGGCCGCGTTATCAAGGATTCCCACAGGCAGGCTGTAGTAGCGGCTCCCTGCGGTGCGTGTTCTGGTCCTTTGCCCAGTCTGGCTTAAAATGAATTTGTCAACACTCTCCCCTCTCCTCGTTGGAGTTCATCACCTCTGCCATGCCGTTCCCAGCCAGCCGCGCTGACTTGAGGATAAAACTGTCTATTGTTCCCCTTCAGCTGAAGCCTTCCACTTGGCAGGCAGCAGCTGGGAGCTGCTGGGGCAGGAGCTGCCCTTTGGGAAGGGGCAGGGAAGAGCAGGATCTACCAGCTGCCTGCCGTGACTATGTCTATGAAGCTCCCCGGCATCATATACTGCCCACAAAGCTGAGTGGGTTTGGGGAGAGCACTCCTAGATTTTAGTCTTCAAATGTTAATGTTCCTTTTATACTTCTCCGCTCCTCTCCTGGAACTCTCCTGGAGTTGAGCTGACTCACTTAAAAAAAAAAAAAAAGTTAATTAAGATGTACAAGTTTGGCTGGGGAGCCAAGCTCTGCCACCCAACTCGCTCTCGGCTCAATAGAAGCATTGACGGCGTGGGGGGATGCTCACAGCAGAAAGGGTGGCAGTCCTGGTTGCACATCCCTCCCCAGCCCCCTCCTGCAGGCGAAACAACGCGCCTCACATCCACGATCTTTTGGGCTGGTTTTGTGTTGCTGTATCTCTTTGACACGTCATTAATCAATGCTCAAAATTCAGTGGGTTTTTAAAAATTAGCTTAGTATAAATCACTCTCTCTATCAGAAAGAGAGCAGTGAGCGAAGAAGTGCTGTGGTCAGCTACACTGGGTTTATCTCAGCGTGACTTCACTTCATCTGGAAACCCTGGCATCTCCCAAAGATCTCGGGCAGCGGCATGGACCACAACCACCTCTCACCCTGTGCCTCCACTGATTGTGCAGGGAGGAACAGGCTTCTCTCTGCAGAGACGAGCGCACTGACCCACACCAGGACGGCTGCACCAACTCACCCAGGCTGAGCAAACTTCTGCCCCGGGGCTATCAGCAGAATGGGATATTTGCTTAGTTTCACATCATGTAGGGATGGAGAACAAGACTCACTGTATTTGCATGTAAATCACTACAGAGATTTTGCAAATAGACATCAGCTCAGAATTTGTCTGTTGGATTCTGTACCGGGCTAGATATACAAACAGCATACCCCTTCTCATAAATACTGGCCTGGATCCCTGCCAGATAATGTATCAAATTGCAATATTTAACTCTTGAGTTTGTTTGTTTGGGTTTTTTTAAATGCATTTCACGACCCTGCCTTCAGCAATCCATTTAAATGGAAGCTACAATTCCATCAATGTCACCATCCCGAGAGATGGAAGCCAGACGAAAGGTCTGCCATCCTCTCACCCTTCCTAATTCCCAATAAATTTTAAAAACAGTCAGAACAACTAATAACATTGGGTTAGTTTTCTGCTATCAATGAAGACTCAAACTACTCAGTCCATAACGTTGTCAATTAGCAAGAGAAGTCTACATTATTTTTTTTATATCCCTTATTTCAGAAGGTTTATGAGTAAATAAGTGATTACTTTTGTCCAGAAAACTTACAGGGGCTCCAGTCAAAGAGTAAGTTGGTGCTTACTCCACAGAGACATTCCTCTGCCATTGACCCAATTTTCTTTCTTTTTCTATAAATTCATGAAAACGAGAATTCTTTCCACAAAATGTTTAACCATTCAAAATCTGGGCAT
>WHYT01015398.1:91041-116783 GCA_009806455.1 Tetrax tetrax
TCTTCTGGAGTTTTTTTCCTCCTCCCATCCCACCCCGAGCCGGGACTCAGAGCGGGACGGTTGGACTGACACGCGCCGGGGGTCCCACGGAGCCCACGGACTTCAGCCCCTCCCCACCCCACCCCAGGGAGCTTTCCCGGCCGCCGCCCGGCCGGCCCAGCGCTGCCCCACAGCCTGTTCGAACCCCACTTCATCCTGCACCCTCCCAGTGCCGGCTGGCATCATCCCCCCCGCCACCCGCGGAGCCTTCCAGCCCTATCAGGGGTCACGCGTGGGGAGAGGGCTCTGATTCCTTTTAAACCAGGAGCAGTAAGGCTTCCGTCGGTGTGTCCCACTGGCTGGGTTGCTTGTGTTGCGTACGACCCTGGGGTGGGTTTCGCAGCGAGCCACCCCATTGCTCTGAAGCGTCACAGACACAAAGGTGCTGGCCCACCATGGCCGGTGTGACGGAGCCCTGGGAGCCAGCCCTGGCGTCACAGCCATCCTAAGAGCTCACGTGGGGAACATCCATCCCAGCCAAGGGCAGAGCACGGTGTTCAGTGCTTGCACAGGTCATAGCAACATAGCACAGGTCAAACCCCCACTGAGGCTGTCAGGGCGCTCATCACTACGGGATTCCCAGGGAAGAGGCCATGCAGAAGTCCTAAAGAGGCCAAAACCTGGACAAATGACAAAGAACTGAGGTTCCTTGTGCGACACCGTGCTCAAAGGAGCAGGGAAACTCAGCTTGCCTGACCCCCAGTTTATCCAACCGGACTCTCCACAGCATCCCCATGTTTGTAATGAACCCACTGCTCGCGCTGACACCAAGGGAGAAGGGCTCTTTCCTCCCTAAATCCTCCTGGGAAGCAGAAAGGGTCCTTTCTGGCAACGTGCCCCTGGGGATAGACTTTTGGAAAAACTCTCTCGTGGCTTCGCAGACTGGGCAGTGGCCAGGAAAGGCAGCTGCTCAGCAAAGGATGGGGATTGAAATGTATCCAGCGAGGAGCCATCGAGCCAAACAGAAGAAGTCTTTAGTAATAATAAACACTTTGTATTAACAAAGATTTTTTTTTTCCCACAGTAAATAAATCTGATTAGTGTAAACAGCAATAACGCTTCTTGGATAACGTACACAAACCCATTCCTCAGTCAGGTTTCCTCTGCCCAGGGAGTGCCTCCTTGCTGCCTCCATCTAAGTAGGTAAATCATGAAGTCTTAACTGCAAAGGCTCGTGACTCCAGCCTAAAAGACAAGAAATAAAGGTTTCAGGTCTTCCTGAGAAAAAGGTGAGGTTTTGAACGCTCTTAGGTATTGCCTAACCCAAGCCTTTCTCAGCTGCGCCTCTATAAACGGAGGGATTTTATGAGTGCCTCCAGGGCTCTGTTTAAAAGGGAGGAGTGATCAATGCTCTCCCCAGAACCAGGTGACTTGTTTCCCCAGCTCTGGAAAAAGATTTAGGGCTGCAAAGCCCAATCTGGTGGATATGCATTTTTCCAGGCCAGAGTTAGACCCCACCACCCCAGAAGGGAACGAACTTTGAAATTCACTCCTCCTCTACCAGCTATCGTCATTTATTGCCAGGGAAAGGCTTAAAGCTCCTAAAAAGTGAAATGAAAAGAGGAGGGAGATGACAGCAAAGGCATCTCCAACTGCTGAGTCCTCAGAAAACAGCAGCCGGTTGCGGTTTTTCTGCGAAGAACAGCGAAGCTCCATGCGGTGGCAGGGCCAAGCACCTGGACATAGGCTCCTGCCTTACCTCCCCTGTGCTCAACTGCCATTTTGGGAACAGCAAGGTCCCTCCAGTTTTCGTAGCTGGTTTACAGACCTATGAGCTTCTCTCCTGGACACCCCCAAAGAGCAGGATCTTTGGAAGAGCATCTTCCCCGAGGAACACAAGGCTGCCTGTCCTAGGATGAGCTTCCCGGGATCACCATGTCCCCGTTACAACCTTCCAAAACAAGGGTTGATGTCCTCCAGACGCTGAACCCCGCACTGTGGTCAGCAGAAGTTTGTTGAACCCAAAATGTTGGAAATGAACTTAGCAAAGCTTTTTCCCAGCAGAATGTTTTCCCAGAGACTAAGCAAACGCCAGGTGAGGAGGGACAGGCAGCTGTGAGGGATCAGGGCTGAGCGAGGGGAGGGATGGGGCAGCCTCGCTGCCTTCCTGCACCCAGCACTGGCACGCATCCTGGGTCCCCAGAGCGACGTGCTGCTTTTCCTGCCCCCAAAAAAGTCTGGATTGGTTCTGTGGAGACACACAGCGCAAGGCAAAAAGGCAGGATGGGAAAACACTCCCAGGGGGATGGATAGGGGGTTACCTTTTGAGCAACAGAGATCTTGCATGGAAAAGCATCTCCTGCAAACCCCACGGGCAAATTCACTGTTTTTATCTACCACTGCTGGTTTCCTTCCTCCCCATCCCTCCCTCCTGGTCCTGCTGCCTCCTCGTTCTTCTCCAGTGCATCCCTATTCATTATTCCTCTCCAGTGGGACTCCCTGTACTGACTGAGCCTTCAATTAGCTTCTGTGAATCCGTTTGCAAGTAGTTCAACTGTGGCAAAGAAATATTCAGATATACCAGGCTATCAGACTGTGACAAACCTGGCTGTGAATGACCACCGCTTGGGTTTGCACTTGTTTTAACCTCTGCTTTCAGACGGATGTTTAGTTTGAGATAAAATCCATGGGCAGCGGACTCTCTGCACGCTCATCCGAATACTCTGAAATCAATCACGTAGAAAATTGCGCTTACACAAGTAGACACTTCCAGACACATTTCAGAGTAAGCAATAAGCAGAAATAACAGCTGCTCCACCAAAAGGGAGGAATGGCAAGACATGCTCTAAGCCAAAATGAAGAAATCTTCAGCAATAATAAACATTTGTTATTTAAAAAGCTTTTCCTGTATAAATAAATCTGAAGGCTGAAGTTACTGAATCATTAAGACCATAAATATTTTTTACTTTGTTCTGTAAGCTGCACAGAAAGGCCAGGAGAGCTTCTAGAGAAAAAAAAAAAAGTCACCCTTCTACCTCTCTAGGAATGGTTTCAGGAGAAATAATTAACAACATAGAATTAAAAGGGTTTTTTTTTTTTTAACTTGCCATATTAAACTTCTACTATCCTCATAATGTCATAAGCAATAATTCCCATAATAAAAAGTCATAGTGACATTTGGTAAAACACACATCGCTGCAACAGGCTGAATCTCCATTTCATTTCAAGGCCTAGTTAATGGTGATTCCAGGTTGGATTTTTTTTTTCCCCAAATTAGCCTCCGCTGTCATCTTCACAAACTCTGAGCAAAAGCACTGAAAATAGCTCTGAGCATCTTTGTTGTGCTCTTGTTTTAAACTCAGCAGAACTTATTCAGAAGGATAAGTAGATATTTATTCAGAAGAATTATTCAGAGTTTATTCAGAAGGATAAATAGGTATCCTTCATCATTTTACTCTCGGAGTGTTGGTGCAATGCCCAGCAGACCAATCGCTGCTGTGGCTGGATGCACAGCCCTGCACAGGATGCATCGAGACCTGAGCGGCTCCAGCACAAAAGGGGCTGAAACAACCAAAAAAATTATCCAGACAGATGGAATCAGAACATCACAGAAAAATATTCCCTGGTGACAACAACGCTGACAGCCAGCGGCTGGTGCCTGGCTTGGGAGTATGGTGGAGAAATGATTTCATTGACGGGAAATGACCCGAACCTGTCAATATGTTGGTATAAAATATATCCCATCTCATCCCACACTCCCACTTTGTTATCTGTTTTCGCTATCAATACTAATATCAAGGGAAAAGATTTCACTTCTAGGTCTTCTTAGGTCTTTTTTTTAACAATTTCTTCACCCCAAATGCTCCCACACTCGCCTTTTGGGTCTTCTTTCCAGGTCCCACGTGTTAACGACGTGGCAGATGCTTCTTCTCACCACGCTCTTGCTTTCACACATCAGTCTTGTAAAAAGATCCTGATAAAGATCACATAATCCCCTTCGTTTCCCTCCATAGACAGCTCCATTTGATGTGTCCAGAGCCTGCTGAAAAAGGAAGAGAACTAATCCCACTTGCCTCCACCGCACACGGTGTGGAATTCATGGGATTTATGTTCCAGCTCTGCTCAAAACTGTGTCCAAAAGGCCTCTGTATGTGCAGAGTGTAATTATTGCGTACAGTAACGTCCAGGTCAGCAACTGGAACAGCGGCAGGCAGCGTGAGCGGTCTTTGAAACCTCAGAAGAGCCTGGCTGGTCCTTTAGAGATGTGACATGCAGGGGAATTTTAGAATAAAATAAAAATCAGGGCAGTGTTTTGGAGAAGGAAGAGTAGGGAAGAACGGGAAGAAGCAAAACTGAACCGTGCTTTGGCTGTCAAATTTGGTGCGAGGGACCAGTGCTCTGTTGGAGCCCGAGCAAGCGAAAGCTCCTGCTCACCGCTGCGGTGGCGCAGCTGATTTATCCCTATCAAAAGGTGTGAAACCCTGCCCGTTCTTCCTGTACAGCATCATCCCCACAGGGCCTTCATGGCAAGCAACAGGCATTTCGGGTACCCAGCAGCTCCCAGATCACGCACTTGCCTGGGGTGAAGGCAGCGCAAACCCAATTCTGCCACGTTTCCCCCAAAAAGCTGCTCGAAGGAAATCGGGTACAGTCACTGTTCGCTTGGGCTCTCCATTCCAGTTAAGGGCAAAGTTGTTGCTGAAGGTATCGTGAGGTCTGGCCAAATTACCGTGCTCTGAGCGATGCTGAGCTGCCTCCCCAGAAGCATTTTGCCAGGGTAGCTGCCCTGAGCCAGCTCGTGAGATTTAAGAGGCACCCCGTCGTCCTGCCCTTGGGGGCTGCGGGGAGCACTAGCCAAAAAGGCAATTACACACAATATTCTGCTTCCTTTTAATATATCACTGTGATGGAAGAATTATGTGCTTTATCTTCTCTGGTATAAACAAAACAATTCTCTTACCTCATCGTATAAACTTGCAATTATCTTCCCACAGTAGATACTTTGAGATAAATCTTTTCAAGAGTGCCTCTCCGTTGCCGTTTCTCTCATACGCCGACAGGCACCCAGGCAAAATAAACCCATTGAAGCTCATGAGTAGTGCTACAGGGCCAAGCTGATATGCCCCCATCTGGTTTCTATTTTCCCCTCCTTCCCCCTGTCCAGTGTGGCAGATACATGATACAGTGAAATTACAGAGCAGGAAGTCACAAGAAGTAGCAATTCAATTTCCAGGGAATAATTCAGTGTCACTTAGTCATATCGTCCATATGCGAGAAAGAAAAAGGGGAGATAGAAGACAGCTCCCACAAGGAATTTCTAGCTCTCACATGTTCTCATTTTATTCCTTATCCTGCAATTTATCGTCTTGTTTTCAGCAAGCCAGCAATGAAGTAGAAAAACCCTAAGAAATCTCAGTCTGACATATCTTTCTGGGGAGTATTCGTTTCCATGCATAGCTGCATAAGCCATGGAAAAGTCTCTGCCATCACTGGAGAGCAAACCACTTGACGAGCAGAGTCTACAGACCTTAAACTGGATAAAAGTAAGTTTTTTCTGGCCTGCTTCGACTGATTTAAAGGCCTGATAGACGCCCAGCGTCAGTGTGGTAATGTGCTGAGGTTGGCTGTGGGCCATTTTGTAACGCAGGAAGAGAGCAAACGCTTGAGCATCCTGAGCCAAATTACAACACACTCTTATTTTGGGATGCTAAGCTTTGAAATCTGAATTCATTTAGTTTGTTATGATATAGTGGAACTTCCTAAAAAAAAAAACAAACCAAAAGATATATAGATACGAATTAACTTCAGTTAAATAGAACAGGCAGAAGAAACGATTCCCTGCCAAAAAGATACACAAACTACATGATGTCAGTAGACCATCTCGTAACTGGAGATGCATAGCCAAAGGGCTGCTTCTGTTAGCCTGGAGACTGGGGGTGAAATTCAGCTTGCTGAAAGCATGACAAGACTCTGACTTCAAGACCAACCCCAAAACATCCCTCCGTAGCTCAGCAGAACAATTTATTCAGCAAGATTTAAGGAGCCATTCTCTTCTCCATCTCTCCATCGTAACAATATGCTACACCCAGCGTGACAAGGTGGTCAGCACCTCCTGCTCACAGGGCCTCTGCACAATCATCTCTCAATACATTTCATGTCATGTTAACGAGGCAAATGCGACATTAGAGCATGAAAGTGCAAGCATGTTCCCTACTGTACATTTTCCAAAGTACTATCCACATTTCTGAAGTAAACCTGAGGGTTTGTGCAAACCCTGTGGGCTCTCACGGTTAGGAGCACGTTAAAAATATTTAGAATCACAAAGTGCTGGGACTTGAGGAAACTTTGGAGAACCACAGAGTATTTCTCGAGGCTGCAATGCTGTGTTTGGTTCACACCCTTATCAGCAGGAAGAGATGCTGTATCTAAGAGAAGAAAGATAAAGAGTCGACAACAACATAATCATCATCAACAACAACAACAATAATAATAGGATTGGTAGCTATTTCATGTAGCATTTGCACATCTCTGACATCCCAGTTCTGCAGTGTTGTATAAAAGCTGGGTGGTTTTTTCTGGTTACTTCATTCTTCAGACAATGACCTCCTCAAGCCCCAGGGCGAAGCCGGTAAGTAACAGAGCGCAGGACAGAAGACCAAGTGAGCAGTAATAAACTTTAGGAAAACTAGGTTCTAATAAAGAAAAATCTCTATTTTTGATGAAGAAAGAACAAACTTCAATGACACTGGAGGGACATCTCACAACACACCAAGTCGTGTCTCACGCCAGGCCATCGCCAAGGAGGCACAGCCTTCTCCACCGTGCATCAGACTGAGAGCTCGGACCCAGCAACCACCCTGCCTCTGTGTGATCATCTGCTGGGAGGGGAGAGCTTGCACAGAGCCAGCCCTGGGCTGGGGAGATGGACCAGATTACCTGAGCTGTCAGTGGGGATTGGATCCACTGACGCAATCCTGGATCAGTTTCTGCTGGGTAAACTTGGACATTGCAGCTGACCTGCTCCAATGAGGATGCTCCTCCCTCTCCCATGCAACCGCTCTTCTCCTGCCTCCATCAGCCCAGCACGGCACTCGCAGGCAGCTCCTTCTCAGGCTTTGAGACTCTGCACTGAATTTGATCATTTCCCTCATCAGCTCCTTCATGCCTGGATTTTACCTTTTCCTTCTGCTTCCTCATGGCTAGAAAACTCAGACGGAGACATCCCATTAACCACTGTCTGCTCTGGGGGGCTGGATGCCAAGCAGAGCTTCACCCGAGCCCGTGATTCTGGAGCGTTTCTGTCTGCGTACGTGAGCACATACAAACACAAAAACCATACCAGGCACACACTTCTCTGAGTTCATCATCACTGTGAGGAATTACAGGGGACGTGTGGCTTAATTTAGTTGCAGTGGTTTTGTAGCTCCAGCTGAGTAGATAACAAGGCTAGTAATAATTTCTAAGAGGCAATGATTTAGTAATACAGTCTACAGTGCTTGTAAAGGCTCCTTGATAAAGGGCCAGGGAGAGCTGGAACAGTTTGGATCCATTTCCTCAGCGCTGCTGAGAACAAATGTCGCAATATGCATTCAGAGGTCTGAATGGAAAATAATTGCCTTCATTATGCAAGTTCAACATACAGACATATGTTCCTGGATAAACCCCTTCTACCCCTAGCCAGGTCCATGTAGCTTATTTTCCATAAACTATAAGGAGCAGCATTTTCTACGGGTTTCCGTCAAATATTTGAAACAGGCGTGGGCTGTGTTGTCCAGCGACGCGTACCCACATTTCTGAGGTTCACATGCGCGTAGGTTTATTGCTTTTTACAAGAGATGCAGGTGTGGGAATGGGGCTGAACACACACCAGGACCTTGGCATATCCCAAGCAGAGAGAAACTGGAGACCTGGATTTTTATACGAGACATAGCACATTGTAAAGCAAGATATGTTGGGCCAAATCCAGTTCCTCTTGTTTAGGCAAACTGACCTCTTGATTTCACTGGTGCTTCTCACTCAGGCGAGGTAAACAGAAACACAGCTTTAGGCACCAATGGGAAGAATCAAAGAAGTTATTTCTTTAGCGTGGTACAATGGGACTCTATTAGCATTAGCCCCAAGTGCCTGGAAATCTGGGCTTCAAATGAGGCAAAACCTCATTACAAATAAAGAGCTTCTTAAAACCAAAGTTATTTCCACCATTACTTTTAAAAAGCAGACTTACCAGCTACTGAGAAAGTGAGTAAGTGATGCTCTGGCCTGGGAGGACTCCAGTAGGATTAATCTGGCAGTTGCAGCACAATCAAGACAGACTAATTTCTTCATTATTACTTTTTAATTCTTCTAAGTCTGCCTCTCACAATGGTTTGGCACCATCCGCGCTCGTCACTCTGAATCTGGCAAGCGGACACATTTGCTTTCTTCTTTTATTATAGCGGAGGGATGGGCTGATTCACCTCGGGATGCCGGTGCGCCCGCGAAGCCGGGAGAAGCGGGAAGGCAGCGCTCCCTCGCTCCAGCTGCTGCAGGAGAGATGTTTCGGCCATGAGCAGGAACAAATATTTATCAGAGAGGCTTTCCAGTCATATGGTCTTAATCCTCGCAGCAATGTGAAACTCCCGGGATGAGGTCATGGTTGTTTAATCCCAGACTGTACTTTTTTTTTTTTTTTCTAGAGGCCGGATCAGGTAGGTAGGAGATGGAGCGCGCTTCTCCCCATCTGGGGCTCGCCGAGAGCAAAGCGCAGGGTTTGAGGGATTTGGTGATGTGCAAATACACACCTATGGACATGCACAAAGATTGACTCAAGAGCACAACAGGGCTGCCAGGGCGCATTTTTTTGAAGGTCATCAGAAGATCCTCCAAGCTGATTACTGCTGGGAATACTTTTTGAGGTGGCTGAGGTGTCTTTGGTTTGCTCATTAGCCTTTCACTGGCCTTTGGTGATTGACACTTTAAACTGAAGAACCAGGGAATTTCCCAGCCCTATTCCTCCAGGGACTGTTTGGATCAGGAATTATCCAAATCAGGAATTGTATCTGAATCCTACTGAGTCTGAGCTAACAGACTGGCTCATTACCCTTATTATTTTAGCCCAGATGGTACTAAAAAGAAGACTATCTCAAAACATGAGACATTCAGCGGCATCTTTTAGGACTGCAAGTTAAACACACAGACCATCTATCTTCCTTCAGTTTTCTCCCTACATAAAGAGAGGCATGCCATGTATATGATAACATTCCAAATATTGTGTGATATTAAGTGAAACAACGCAAAACATATCGCTCATCGGTATGCAATGTATAACAGCACTATGTCTAGGGATGAGGTTGTCTTGGGCAGGACTGAACCAAGGGAGAGAGCACAATCAAGGGATTGTGTGTTGTGTTTTCAGCTGAAAGGCTTTCCAGACCTCGGACAAGATGAAATTTGGGTCACACCCAGAAGAACCTGACAGCCAAGTAATCAAGGAGGTTGGAAAGTCAGGTCATGTCTCTTATTTGGAATCAGCCTTTGGCTCTGCAATTTAAGGTAAGATTGAGTAATTTCTGAGCATGACTAACCCAGAGCAGCCCATTTAACCTGTGGCCAAGCGCTTCCCGAGATGGGAGCTCCAGTCTCCCACAGCTCAAGTGAGCCCCAACCACCAAGCACCAGATTGGGCTTTGGGAAATTTCTCTTTCTTAGCTGTTTTTTTTTCCAGAAGCCTTGGTTTTTATGTCACACCAAACAAAAAACAACAATTAAAACCTCCTGGTTTCCATGTCTCTCCACAATGTTTGCAGCAGTGAGGGAACTCCCACATTTGTCTCAGGTCAGTGACAGGGTCTCCTTGGGTCATGCTGGTCAGCAGATGCACAAGGCTGCCGGGCCAGAAGTGGGGGCACAGGCTGAGACTCAAATCGACCCACAAAATCTGGATGGGACTTTGAACCAGGTGGCAGTTCGGGGTTTAGTTAAACCCACTGCTCACCACCTCGCCAGGACAAGCATCGCTGAGCCCTAAACACTCAGTCCAAGAGGGGAACGTGGCTGAGAAGCCAGCATAGGGCAGAGCCCCTGAGGCTCCCACTACCCGGCAGAAACCCGAACTCCGTGGGGCTGAGCATGTTTTGCTTTCAATGCATTGCAGTCACCTCCGATAAATAACAGGAGAAGGGAAAAGCAAGTGAAAGCAGTTGATGTTGCAGAGCTGGGTTGTTTACCCTCTTTCCTGAGCAGGTCCTGTTTTTTTGTTTTTTTTTTTTTTTATTTCACATGTGACAAGAACCAGTCCTTGAATCTTCAATTTTCTTTTCTCCTTCTACCTCATTCCCTTTGAATCCATCAGTCGGGGAGATTAGCAGTGTCACAGGAAGCAGACCTTTCTGCTAAATCCCTTCCAGATGTCCAGAGCCACAAACACGTCAGTCATTGACAAGAGCCTAATGACAAGTTGCTCCCTGTTCATTAGCAATGGCTACCGTTTCCTGGCAGAAAAAACTTCCCCCCTCATCCCATCCCAGAAATCTCTGAAAGCAATTTTTGCAGGGAAGGTTTCTTCTTTCTTCCCCAGGAACAGGGCTGCAATCCGACAGCTCACAAGGAGCTCCCCATCTCAACTACCATTGACAGCTTCTCTCAGCTCCCCCAGCACTGCCACTGGAAAACCAAGCACAAGGCATTCAGATCCGCAGAGAAGATCTAGACCTGGATGCAGCCAGTGAGGTTTGATAAAGCCCAGGCCAAGAGGTTCTCCAACAGCTTGGTGGCATTGAACAGTGCTTTTTCTGTGTTGGCATCACCAGCCCCAAGGAGCCAGGTATGGACTTGAGCAGATGCCTTTGGCAGATGGCTTTGGAAAAAACAGGCAGGTAGGAGGGCTTTCTGGGAGCAGTTCAGGCTAGAAGAGAGGGGAATCATCCAACTACTTCTTTCTCCTAAGCAAGGAGAGTCATGTGGTGATGTTCCTGCCTTGCTAATGGAGAAGGCCAGGAGCTATGTGTTGGGGGTGGGGGGGGCATCTCTCAAGCAGAGGGTACAACGGGATTTTGGCTCCAAGCCTGGAAGCCAAATCCTTTCCTTTCTGCTTGCCCAAAGACATGTCACAGTTTTCTCAACCTGTTGCAATACATTGAATTTCACACCCTTCTTTGACTGCATTTTGATCGCTCCATGATTGCTCTGTTGGATTTGTCTTATACCCCCAGCTCCCCACAAGCTCAGGATGTATTTTCCCAGGCCAAAGGTGTCCTCAGAAAAATCAATACTGTCCATTGTGGAGATTCCTGACATTTATATTTTCACCTCTTTTCATCTCATTTGATAGATAGAATTTTAAAAGAGCAACTGGCCAGGAAAGGCTGTTTCTTCCACGGAAAGTGCCAGTCTCCTTGCTGGGATGGGCAGGCGGGGTGGACTGATGCAAAGCCCTTCACCGCGCTCCCAACCACAGCACCGCAAGGAAACGATATTCAGCAGCTCGTCCCATCTTGGCAGGAAGGCTGCAGTGAGATGCCAAGCCAAAACTTGTACTGAAGTCTCTGAGAACTGCTCTTTTAACGTAGCTGCTTATTAACGTGACCCTAGTTGGGGAGATTTCTTCCTTTATCCTTTGAATTACGAAAACCGTTTCAAAACTTGATCTCCATGAAGGCTGGGCATTGTGTCAGCTTTAAGAAGCTGAAAATAGCGATGGGTTCCTTGCAGTGAGAGAAAACAAAACAAAACAAAACAAAACAGAAAAAAAAACGACTTGCAGTCTGTCATTTGGATTTACGAACGTAAAGCCTGCTCTTTTGACATAATCTTCTTGATTTAAGCTTGTGGTTTCTGCACACAGTTTCCATTAAAATTAATGTAAATCATCTGGGCAAATCTCTCCCAGGTTGACAGGAAGAAAGGTTTGACTACTGGAGCTTTATTCTTTGTTTATGGGTTCAATGCTGACCTGTGCAGGATCCAGCTGACAACCTGGGTTGGAGGCTCCTGCCCCCACTCAGCAGGACCTGCAGTGATGGGGTATGAGGTGCCTGAGGTGGACACCCAAAGCACTGAGGATGGTCAGCAAACACCTCTAGAAACAGTGCTCCTAAGTGCAGTCTCAGAACAAGCACCAGGTTTTTGCTAGATAAACCAGAAAGTCAGAGCTTTCTCACCTCTTCACGCTGCAGAGCTGTTGTGGGTTGAGATGTTCTGCCTGCTGTGAATCCAGCTTCAGCATTGCCCTCGCAGCAACATACTGTAAAAGGACAAAGCAGAAAACAGAGCAACTCAGCAACAATCCCAAAACAGGAGGTTTGGTTGCAAAACAATACAAATACACGCTGTGAAAGAACCTGTAGATATCTCCTCTAATACACTGAGGGTGGTGGGACGCTGGCCCAGGTTGCCCAGAGAGGCGGTGGATGCCCCATCCCTGGAAACATTCCAGGCCAGGTTGGACAGGGCTCTGAGCAACCTGATCTGGGTGGAGATGTCCCTGCTCCTTGCAGGGGAGTTGGACTGGGTGGGCTTTAACGATCCCTTCCAACCCAAACTATTCTATGATTCTATTAGCACCTCATTTTAAGTCACCAGTTTTGCAGAGGATCTCTCACATCACACCCATGTGAACAGCAGCTGGAGGCTGAATCTTTCCCGGGTTCAGGTCATCCGTGTGAGCCCACCACAGCCAGCCCTGGGGAGCACTGCCTGAGAACCAGCCCTCTAGATTTCCCCAGATAAAACCACTAGAAAATGCAGCTCTGTTCGAGAGCGAACCCACAAGTGCTGACTCAGCTCATTGCCTCTCACAGAGTTCCCAGTGATAATTTATTCCCTTTTTTCTCCCCCACAGTCACATCCCTGATCCCAGGAAAGGACCGCTAGTGCTCTCCAACCCAAGACCTGTCAGCACATGTTTACACACATTTGCTGGGCACTCAGAAGCAGGGTGCTTTGTGTTTTCCCTGAGGAAATTTGGAGAAACCCACCATCCAAAGCCCTCTTTATCCTTTCCTTCCCCCCGGGATGTGAGTTCATTTCTCCATCCCACAGCCCCCAACCCTGCCTCACTGCTCCCCATTCCCTCCCCAAAGCCCTGAGGGGGGACGCCTCTTGTGGAAATTGTTTCCTTAAAGCAAATGGATGTAAAAATCTAATCAAACCCTCACAGACCTGCAATATTGGGATCCCTTGTGCTAATAACACTTCTTTTCATGGAGCCTTGTGCATCCTCAAGCCTGCACCCACCCAGACCTGCTGCCAAATGCTTCCCAGTCGCTCCCTTCTGTACACCTCATCCTCCTCTTCCTCCCACAGCTCATCTCAGTGATGGAGAGCAAATTTCTCAGAGCCAGACCACAACTCAATTTCCTCCTGAGACAGACAAGCACGGTGGAAAACACAAAGGTAACCTTATTCCTCCCCACAAGGAACAAAGCCATGCAATTTTTTCCAGCAAGTGATACAGCTGGTCCAGAAAACAGAGCACCCCCCAGGCATTGACTCCAGTTTGGGGAGCAAGGTGGGATGGAAGGGCAGAAAAGCAGAGTGGAAAAACAAGATAGGTGAAACCAGGGAGCAGAACTCTCTGCAAATGTATTGCTTTGACACTTGTAACAGTGGTTATTCGTTTGCCAGTAACTTTATACTGCTCTTAACCAAAATAGTCAGTGCAAAAAAGAAAAAAAAAAAAAAAAAAAAAAAAAAAAAAAAAGAATTACAAGCACCTGAGGATTTACATGAAGGGTTTGTATCAGAGCATCCTTGTACGGGGGGTCCTTCAGTGGCTGCGATTGCTCCACAGCCTGGGGACAGCCAACAAATGGGACCGCTCGTCACCAAGAGCAGCACCCCGGGGGAGGTCCTGACCAAGGTCCCCCGGATCTGCACCACACCTCAGCACGTGCCCAGGACTAAAAGCAGGGCTGAAAACCTCTATCAAGTAAATGTTGTACATTCCTCAGTTGTAGCAGCGAGAACCTGATGTGCCCATATATGCTGATCAATGGATTAACGAGCAACTCCATTACATAATTGCCAATTATTATTTTTTAAGAGTGATTAATTAAATAAGAAATTTTTTTCCCCTAAACTTTGGAAGGCTCTAAGTAGCTGAAAGAAGGAAAGAGGGATGTGGGGCAATACTGATTTTATTAGGAGGATGAGTCCAATGCCATTTAAGTGACTGAAGCTAAACTAAAAATTAGAAAAGGAGGTGGAGTCCCTAGCTACCATGGGCTATTTATTTCTTGTCGCTCAGGCTTCCCCACTGTCCTTCGACTCTCTCACCTTTTACAAAGCGCACAGTGCACGATTGTCTCAAAAAAGCCTTAGTTCAGCAAATGAAAAACATATTGCGGAGTCTGATGTAATTGCAGACGGTGATTCATCTGCATCCCAGTACCTACGGTAGACTCCTCGCTGCTGTCGAGGGCTGCTCCTCATCCCCAGCCGCCGGCGGAGGCGCAGGGGGGACCCGAGGCTGCGGCTCTGGGTACGACGTGTGGGAGGATGACATCGTCACGCTTAGCACGAACGGCAAGAGGATGGAGAGGGGAAAATATCACAACTGCTTATTGCTGTGCAATATCTGCAATTAACATCTTATGTCAAATTGGCACTCGCAAGCATAGACCAAGCCTGTGCTCTCCACTACGAGCAGGTTCACCAGACTGTAAATCACAGCGTAACACCAGGACTAACGAACCACAGCGCCATGGAATGGAGATGCCTCACTGGTGCTCACCAACCCACATGCACTGACGGTAGTTGAGTACCTGGCCCAAGCGCTGCCTTAGACCCTTGGGCATCTTCACTGAGCATTTTTAGTTTTTTTACAGTTAGGATTTAACTTTCCCATTTTGTCTGCCCAGGGGGAAAAGTCTGGCGCTAACATTAGTCCCTGATGCTATTGCCTCATGTTCTGCTTAGACTCTAAAAAGGAGAAAAAGAGGAAGAAAAAGTCCTTTCCATTTTAAGGGGGGGGGGGAAGAAAATAAAGGTAGAGTGAGAGTGAGGAGAAACAAGTTCACAAGCAAAGAAATTATGAAATCTGGTCTGCAAGATGCTCATCAATAAAATTTCCTGCTAAGTAATAGGTCAGACTTCTCTTTATCTAGGAAAAACTTTTCCCTTTCTTCCAAGAGCTATCACATTTTCCAGAATAAAAAGCACATGAAGAGCCTAATGTGAGGAATCAGAGCTAATGTTGTAAACCCTGTAAGCTCTTCAGTAATTAGAGACCTTCATTGGTATCACAGCAAGATGAACGATTCCATGTTGTCCAAAGCTGATCTGTACTCCTGCTGAGCACTTTAGTCTTGGGTAACTGTAGCAGTGAAGAAATATTGCAGATAAATCTCTCCAGGATCTTTTCATAGGGAAAAATAATGTGCAGTTGCTTTTGAGGAATTTTGAGCTGTTGCTTTCTTCTTATTTTATTATTCAAGTATGCCATGTAGGAATTTGGATAACAAATGGTATGTGAAGTGTAAGAAATACATATATATACACACACACACACACACACACAGCGCAGATGCTCTGTGGCAGCCGGGATTATCGTGCCTCGGTTGCGTTCACGGGAAGCGACCCACAGCAGGCTCAGCAGAAGATGCCTCGTGTCTGTAGTCATGGGGCTACTTGAAAAGAGTATTTATACATGGGGCTAACCTGTTTTTTTTAGACATCAGAGGTGACTTGTCTCCTTAGTCTGGTTTTAGATGAGTCAGACTGTATACAGACGGTTTCATTAGGAGAATATTTTCCAGTAATTGGCCGTTTGTAATTGCCTGCACATCCAGGTTTCCTCAGCCCACGCGCAGGGATGCAGCAAGCTGAACCTCGGCCGCGTTTGAAATGCTGCTGGACCCGAGAGATAAAAAGCCAGAACAGACTGATTTAAAAATGACTGGTCAGAGAGAGGTTTACAAAAACTCCTGAGGTTTACACCTTTTGTTGCTGGTGGGGAACAACACATTGGGCAGAAAATGGTCCCATTCATCCCCACTGTGGCCAAAGGGACTTGTGTGGCTGCATCCTGGGGAAGATCAAAATAACTGTTCTTCTGAATTAACTGCTTAAAGTACACTTGGTTTTCTGCCTATATTTCTAAGGACAGTACGGTGACTGCTGCAGAGATGTGTCACTTTGCCACTTGTGTTTCTCTACAGCAGCGGTTATAGGGACTAAAACCATCATACCCTCTCTCTATATAGAGCAATTTATAAGAAACTAAGGACTAATGCAGCAAAATACTTAGCAGTACCAAATAAAATACAGAAACAAATGCACCTTTAAGCAGCATCAGAGAGAATATAGCACAGAATGATTTCAGAAACATCGATCTCTTTGAATCTGCGTTTCTTAGATTTTTCTGGTTTAGAATTAATCTGCTATCGCAGCTCCCACGTTTGAAAAATTATCAAACACCGTAACTGGGTGTTTGTGAGAACTGGGCACAACTGGAGACCAACAAAGAAGTCAAATACAAAGATTTATGTCTAGATAGGGAGGTCACAGCTGATGGGCAAACGAAGGCTCACGCACCCTCAGCACCTCTGCGTGCCAGTTCAGCCCTTGGCAGCATTTCCAGCAACTTTTTCCCCCCATATTTGGGGATCTTCCCTCAGAGAGTGTGAATTTGGGGCTGCCAAGAGCACGTTTCTGGGAGGCAGAGGGACACCCCGCCGCTGCAGCGCCCACGGTGCAAGGAGAGGCCGTCTCGGCAAGGCAAGGCGGGACCGCAAACCAAACGTGGGAGACATTGCAACACCCCTGCAAATATTTTCCACATCTCAGAGCAGACAGTCAGCAACGAATGAAAAATTATAAATTTCTGATGTATACATGCTTCCTTTAAAAAAAAAAAAAAAGAAAGAAAAGAAGAAAAACCCCACTGGTTTCTATGCCGTACTTGCCAAGGGGCAGCTCTAATTCATCCCCTTGGCCACTGCTGTTGAATTTTCCTCTCCGCAATTTGCTAAACAGCTGGATTTCCATGGTTACCAGGGCTCGCTACTGATACGCCTCAAACATACTGTACATTTTTTTGCCGGGGAGACGCAGGCACGGAGTCGTTCCTGCGTGACAGCCCGGAGCAGAGGGCTGCAGCTGAGCCCTGCGCCGGTCCCTGCTGAGGGCATGGAGGTGATGGTAGGGACTAACCCAGGTGAGGGGTGGTGCTTCATCCTTGCTTCTCCTTTCTCTGAGAAGAGACATCTCATAGCCACCTTACACAGCTCTAAACACTTGGAAAGGCCACAGGATTGTGCGGCAGGAGCCTCTGCATTCCCACTTCTGGCCTTACCCCCCTGTACACACACCAGCATCTCCAGCGAAGGAACCAGCATGGCTTGGCGTGGCCAACTCCCAGCATCCAAATCTTTGTCCCCATTTTGTTTCTGGCACATGTGCACAGACACACACACATGCATTTCATCAGTGCTGGGTTCATAGGAGGGAATTGCTATGTTAAATTCAGACTTTTTTAAAAAAAAAAATCCAATGCAATAATTAATTTCCACCAAGCAATTATGTATTTTCCTACTTATGATGTCTAATAAGCTAATTTAGATCAAGAGCTTTTATAATTTCCTGCTTTTGAAGCCTAATGAGTAAATTGCATGGAAACCTCTGTAAAGCACAGAGCCCATTAATAAATGTATAGTCCCTTTGTCCAAGACTTCCAACTTTAAATCAAATGCACAACAACCAGATGTTTTTCACATTACTGCATTTCAAGATTTTACTGGAAGTGATCTCATCATACATACTTAACGTAGGTGTCCAACTGTGCGTGTTATTCGTATCACGAATCAGACCTTGCAGCTTTAGGACACTGTGCGGCGAACACAACTATTGTTTAAAGTGGATAAAATTTATGCTGAGCTTGCCACGGGGATATGAAGGAGACCAAATTGGATACAATATGCTGATTTTGATGAGTGTCAGAAGCGAGGAAATTATATCATTCCACCATTTGAACTTATTGTTAGGAAACACTGAGCCACCGTTTCTGGGAAAGATATTGAATTTAGCCAATCTAGTAAATCAAAGACTTTTCTGTTTTTCTTTGAAGTAGGAAATTAACTGCAAATGCAAAAGATTGAGACCAGGACAGACAGACCTGAAATGAGATGCACGGTTTTCATATAGAATGAAAACAAAGGCTCACTTGCAGGCAGGGCTGGAATAACATTTCAGTAGGAAAACATTGCTTCATCGAATTTGAAGAAAAATATATACAGTTAGGTTAGGATTTGAACTTTTTGCTAGGAAGCATGGCCAGCTGGTGGAGTGAGGCTTCCTTCCCTGAAGGGATAGAGAGCACAGGATGCAGCTCAGTTGGCATGCTTGCACGCCGCGGCTTCAGCTTGCTCTGGTCTTTAGGGAAATACCCACTACGGACTCCACCCCACACTAAGGTACTAATTAGTCACCTATTAATTACCAGCAAGAGTTGGTTGAAGGTTGTTCATGCCTATTTATCATCAGAGCTGAGCAGTTGGCTGCCTTTTTCCAGAGGCAAGCTCACACCTCCCATTCATTGCAGAAGAGCCCTAGCAACTCCTCTCCTCTCCTCTCCTCTCCCCATCACGTCTCAATAAGATTTTTGGTTTCCTCAAGAGTACAAGAAATCTCACAGGAAGGTTTCTCAGGGGCCTTCACACTCTTTTTAGTTCCTTCTCTCATTGGAAACACATCGGAGCTCCAATCGTGCAGAGCATCCCGTGGGGCATCTACTGAAACCAAGTTGCTGAGGCACTCATCCAGCATGGCTCCGCTCCAAACCATGGGAGTCAAGGAACAAGGAAAACCAGTGTTTCATTTATCTCATCTTGCTCTCCCCATCAGTTAATCTCAACCTGCTTTAGTGCCATCTTCCTCCAGAGATCAGGTTCCTCCGTATTGCTCTACTGCAGCTTTGTGGGACATCCTCAACAGCAAAGGGAGGTCTCACAACCTTTCTACAGGGAAATGGCTGTCAGAAATGAGAACACTGCCACTTCCTATTGGGTCAGCTTTGACTCACAGCACAAGTAACGGGGAAACAGGAATACTGACCAGCATCTGGCTGGTTTCCTCTTTCAGAGATTTGGGAAGTTCACACAATTTCTCAGCCCATTCATTGGGAAGGAAAGGAGGAAGCAGAAACGACTAACATTTTCTTTCTACCAGGAGAACAGCGTCAAGGAGCTGCTGAATGTGTGCCTTTTACTTGCAGCCAGAACATCTGAACAGGTTCAGTGGAAGATGTCCAAGTCCTGGTGTAACAACAAGGACCGCGTTGGCACATATACACACAAAGGGTCACATTTAAATGAGGAGATTTTCTCCTTTTAGAGAAATAATAGGCTTTTCAAACACATTAGCAAACGCTTTAGTGATGTCTAGAGACAGCCTAAAATAAATAGATAAATCACACAGGCGTGAGCAGGAGAGCACATGGTCCCATGTTGTACCCAGGCCTGAGCTGACGTCCTTGGCACAGCTGTAAGATGTCAGTGTGAGCAGCAGCAGGTCTGCATGTGGGAGCTGAGTTGCTCAGTGCAGTTCTTGCAGGAATTAGATCACTTTTTGGCCCTCGTTAGATTAATGCACACGGCAGCCGAGGCAATGAGGGGTGCTGTGCCTGCACACAGCCAGTACACAGCATCGCCGAGGCCTTGGCTCACTCTTCATTTGCAAGAGGAATAAATTTGGCACATTGCTTACAACACGCTCACTGATATCTCATCAATAATCTCTGTAAGATCTGTAGCTCATTATGAAGAGAATATAGACTTGAATTAGGAGGCTGAATCCAATTAGCCTGCTCTGAGTTGCAATGCTCCAGGTCTTAAAGAGACCATGAAAGCCCGATCCCGTTTGAGATGTACAGTGTACATGATGGATGTTCGCAAAGAGCAAATTTTGCAAACACAGATCATTTTTGCAGCAGTCCTCATTATCCCCATGCCAATTTCTGTCAGTCATAACTGGCACTATGAAATAAATAAATCCCTGTACCGCTGCAAAGGGGTCGGGAACCTTCTGGAGACTTGGCACTCGTGTCGCATGGCTCGCCGGCGGGTGAACTCAGCACAAAAGCCCACTGCTATGAGAATAACAAGCCCTGGATCAACTCAGCCTTCAGCATCAAGCCCTGGTCTGTAATCTGGTGAAGTCATCCTCTGCCACTTCTCACTGGGCGCCAAAGTGCGAAGGCAGCGGTGCGCCCAGGCAAGGGCGTAGCGAGGGGCCCCAATGCTGCTCCTGCCCAAGCTGGGGCAAAATGCCCACTGACTTTTTTGTAGGACCAGTGTTTGGATTTTGTTTTTTTATTTATTTATTTATTTATTTTTAATTTTGATTTCTTAAGAGTGTCAAAATAGACTTTGCTTGCCAAAGCAACTGCTTGATCCCTGGCAATTCTCTGGAGCTGCTTGGCTGGTGCTTGGTGGCAGAGAAATTATTCACAACTGATTGATACAAGGATCGTAACCAAGGGACTTCTGAACCTGGTCCTACAAAGGAGGGCTTCATAATTGTGGTATCAAGTTCCTCCTGCCCAACTGTGCAGATTGTGTGTGCAGTTTTTAAAGCTCATTATTCCAGGGAAAGAGCTCATGTCAGTCCATACAGACACTGGAAGGAGCAGCCGGTGAGCACTGGGAGAGGTGTCGTACTTGATTTAAAGGTGAGCTAATCTTGCACGGTATTTGCATTTTGAAAGAAAAATTGTAAAGATTCAAATGATTCCCAGGTAACACTCTCCTGTGGTGTCTTGGAGACACCAAGAACACGTAACATGGGGAAAGCAATGCCCTGCCCTTGTTACAAACACAGAGAACAGCAGATCCCAGAAAGCATTATACAATTTTAACAACCCAAACACAATTTGATGCATAAAGGCTTCGTAAAAGCAAATAAAATTAAATACAAAAATATAAACCTCCCCTCCATTGCCTATTGACAAACATGTCACATATGAACATCAAAGAGTGTTTTCTGAATGAGCTTAAACACTGCTATGCTTGTCTCTAAAATTAAGTAGAGGTTGGTTTTGATATGGGCATTAAATATTTTCAATTTTCAGACAGCAAAAATCTGTCTTTTTCCCTTTTAAAAAAGAAGAAACAGAAGTAAGCGCTGCAGACATCCTTTCCTGGAAAACCAGCTGTGCAGACACAAAAAGCCACTGCACCCTCTGCCGGACACGGTCCTTCCGAGAAATTTTAGACTAGCTGCATACATTATATATTGTCCTGTACAAGATAAATTAATTTTTCCTGAAGATGCCTTTCCAATTGTACAGCACAGATGAAACAACATCATGGCTCAAAGCAGCTCTCCTTGCAATTAGAGATGACCAATGGTGCAAACTGTGCTCTAGGTGCCAGGAACGATAAATCTGGCATCAGCCATGACTGGGAGTGAATGGGCAGCTGACAAGTTTGCTTCCAGCAATAATTAAAATTAAACATCTTTTAGCCAGGTATGCAAAGCTCCTGAGGAGACAGCCTTGCAGGAGCATCCATGAGCAAATGGAGGAGATGCATCCAACATTTCTGGTCTGGGCACATCTGAGTCAGAAACACCAGAGGGGCCAAGCACCCCTCACTGTCCAAGGAGCACCCACCAGCCAGCTGAAACGGCCCAGGACAACCTTCCCCCTGCACCAGGTTTTGGGGATCCACAGCCCTGTGTGAGCTGGACCCACCCCACAGGTGTCAGTGGGAGATGATCTGAGGGGCAATGGGACAAAACTAAGAGGCATCATTTGGCTCCCAAGCTGGAGATAAAGTGCTCTGGGTTTTCCATAACAAACTATTCATCCATGAGGTTTTACAGAGCCACAGGTCTCCCCAAGTTCACAAAACAATTGACTAAACTAAAGCTATGTGTCCAAGAAGGACCTTGGAAACAAGTAGGAATTTCTTATCAGAGCTGCAAGAGCATGCAGACTATCTGCAGACATTTGATTGTTTCTTAAAAGGAAAAAAAAAAAAAAAAAGCTTCCCCAGCTTTCACAGCATCAAAGCAACAAAGCCTAGGGAGGTTTTAATTAACCCTCCTGTGCCGACAGAAGGAAATGCATAGCAGGAAAGATTGTTTTCCAAGAGAAGCCGTTCAGGAAAGCTATCGGCAACCCAAGCAATAAAATACAAGGGCAGGGAATGAACTGTGGATTTAATGGCACAAGCAGGAGTTATTTACAAGCCCTCTCTTAATGGTGCAGCGTCGTTATCAAACCTGAAGGACGCCTTCAGCAGCGGGGGGCTGATACCGCAGGAAGCGGCGTTTAAGGTATCGCGAAGGAGCTGCATCACCTCAAATGCGGCAAGGGGTGCCCTAGGTGCACTCATGTCCTCAGGTCTGAGGTTAGTCAGAAGAAAGAGTTGCTGCTGGGTACTCATTGGCAATGTTTAAACTAAATGGTATGATTTTTTCTAGTTTAAACTAATTTGGGTGACTTCAACCACTCTGGCTGCAGTGCTTGTGGCTGTAGTGTAGGACGTCTCCTCACTCAGAGGAGCCTGGGCTCATTTCCTGGCTTGTCAACATAATCACATCACTCCTCTCTCCATGGCTCCCCCTTCATCACGTCAAACATGCCAATTCATCTCCATCTTAAGGCTCTTCACAGCTCATCCCTACACTGACCATCTCCCACGTGCTGTCAAGCCATCAGCGCCCACCTCCAATCTGCTGGCACCGCTCCCCCCTGCTGCCAACAGCAGACTGTCCAGCCGGTCCCCTGCCCTGTCCCCTGCTTGGCTGCATGCAGAAGACCTCTTCTCCACCACCCAGTGACCCTCTTCAGATGTCCCAGGGAGGTTTGCTCCACCGTTGCACCTATGAAAAAGCCTGCTAAGCCTTTCAGCCACAGTGCTGACCAACACGATCTCCTTGCTGCTTTCACCCTCTTGTGGGTCCAGCCAACCAGCCCACAAATCTCCTTCAGTGGGCTTTCACACAGCCCTGAGTACAAGGGACCAGAGTGGCACGATGGAGACCATCAGCCACGCCCACAGAGCAATAAGTCACCAAATACACAGACAGCATAACAAACACCACACAAACTTCCAACTTCTGACTTTTTTCTTTGCCAGGTGAGTGACAGTTTGATGATTCCTCCCCATCATTACCAAGAGACTTGTATTAAAACCAAACAAATCGTAGCTCTTGAGCCAGCCACGCAGCTGGATTCACAAGCCATGAATGGCCTTGGCCAAGGCACTGCCTATGGAAGCGGCTCCTTGGCTGCTGCCTCCACTCTGGCAAAAACAGGTATGTTCATTGAAAGCATATGCATACAATAAATTATATTTAGATATTTATATGATATTTAGATATCTACATTTTAGCAGCAGCAGACTTTTCTACTTTGAATGTCAACGCAAGCCAGTCTTCTTCCTCCGTATCTCTTCTCTAGGCCTAATCCTCTTCCATGGAAAGGCTTGGGCAGAGGAAGGGAGGGAGGCTTCATCATAACAAATATTTCAGCAAAGGGTTAATTTTCCCGAATCAGGACCATAGACTTTAGGAGGGATTACTTGACCTAGAGTCAGCAATTTTTTCCACCAACACTAAAAATACCCTTGAACGAGCAGTGGAAATACGATAGCTTCAGCACTTAGCAGCACTTTAGGCTAGACAGTGGTTTGTAATTACACGGTTTCCGCTCAGAGACCTGCCAAGGGGCCGTTCCCACACAGTCTGTATTTTTGAGAGGGCAGGGCTCTACCACCCCGGGGTACGGGGCACAGGCAGCGTCTGCCTCCGCCCATCAGCAAATCCAGCCTCAGCTCCTGCCCCACATTTTCCTCTCTGCAGCTTTTAAAAATCCAACAACGGCTCCTCTTAAAGTGTAACAGAAAAATCTGCTGAACGCAAAGCATAACCATCACCACAACAGCTTTATTGCTTATTTTTATAGTCATCTTTATGTGCTTTCATGTGTAAATACGCAGTATATGGCAGTTCTCTGCGCTGCTAATGCTGAAGCACTGAGAAGTTGGTTGTGGGCTGATTCTGGAGGCTGGGGTACCCAGACTGGGGAGATCTGGGATCCTGGGCACAAGACCTTGTTGGGAATTCTGAATTAAACTATTTGTGGTGAGATAAATGTGTCCCTTCCTTCTTCCAAATGACAGCAAAGGCGCTGGAGTGCAGCCTGGGACCGTGCGAGGTGCGGGAGCGTGTAGATGTGTGAGGAAGAAAAAGCAAAGCAACTTTTTCATTTCTGCCCACAAACCTCTCTTAGGAGCAGTCACCAGGTTCACGTTTCATGTTGGATAAAGACCATGTCCCCACAGCGGGGAGAGGACTCCCACACCACACACCCCTTCCTCAGCACAGGGGCATGGGAGGAACTATACACGCAAAGCAGAAAAAGGAAGAAAAAAAAGGATCCCAGAGCATCTGAGCAGCCAGCAGCTGCACACACCAGTTCATCCCAGTGGGCAGATGCTGGTGAGCATCCCCATAAATCCCAGCAGTGAGGCTGGGCTTCCCTTAATCAGAGAAGCAGTACAGGTGGCAAATACACACACACGGATATTTTATCTCTATCTGTCTGTGCAGGTGTAACGATCCAGGGAGGTGAGGAAGGGCTGCTCAGCAGGACTGGATTCGCTCCCATCAGGAGGCAATGGCAGCCCAGCCGTTCTCAGCGGCTGCTGTGCACTCTGGTTCGTCTCCAGAGCATAAAGATGCTCAGGAGGAGCAGCACTGCCCTGCCCTGTTTCTCAGGTGTCCAAAGCCAAGACCTGGCTGGGACCAGGTTTCCACAGGCTTCTCCTGGATGAGCCCAGCTGTGGCAAGATGCGTTCTCGCTCAATAGATTTTTCTTTTGAAAGGGAAAAAAAACCAAACCAACCCACAATACTCCTAAACACAGCAAGAGGACAAGAATAGAGATAAGGCCACTGATGGAGAATATGCAGAGGGTGATCATGAGCCCGGAACATGAGGGGCATCTCGGGTATGACCCAGGAAGGGACACGGGGCTGTGCAGCTCGTCCCATTACACCCCACCACACTCACAGGGACCTGCAACCCCAAAGAAATTCCTTTCTGCAAGAAAACCTTAAAGCTAACAACAGACTAAATTAAATAGTGGGAGGAAAGCTTCACAAACTGGTTCTTGCCTGGGCTGGGGGCAGCATCTCGTGGGACAGCCCTCCATCGTCTGGGGAAGAGCTGGAGAGATGAGTGCATTTTCATAACTGCACACAGCATCTTCTGTTGCCCACATTAACTAATAAAAAACCACTGTGTGTTTCTACAGATTGAAGCAAGGCTTTTTGAGGAAGCACAAAACCCTGCTTTTCCACAGGCTGAATGTTCCTAAACTGTTTCCCGCGAAACTCTGCAAGAAAGCCTCCATCTAAATTACACTCATTAGTTAAATTGGGTTTCATTACCATCCTTTCCCTCAGTGCCCATTACACCAGCTGGATGCTGGCATTTCAGGAATCTATTACATGCTAACAACAACGTTTGGTCTTAAAAAAAACAAGAAATAATAATTCTAAAACACTTTTGATAAACCATTTCTAATTTCTTTAAAGGTCCAAGATGTTAGCAGAGAAGGGGAGGCAGAGGAACCAGCTGCTTTTGGACACCAGAGTGCTCTCCAGAATGCCCTGTTCCTCCAATTTATTTTTTGGGTGTTTTGGGGTTTTTTTTGTTGTTTTTTGTTTTTTTTTTTTTTTTTAACAGGCATAATAACAGAAGCAATAAATTGTTTTCCACGTAGACAGATTTTTACTCATTCAGACTCCTTTTTACACTTGACAGTCTAGGAAGCG